>CAIGRP010001964.1:0-12180 GCA_903798385.1 Fraxinus cuspidata
CTGAGAAGGGTTACTTTTCGCCTAATCTCACTTTCACTTAATAGCACGCAGATCTCAGTGTGAAGTCAAACATTATTTATTGATGAGTCAAAAATTAAGTTGCAAAAAAAGATTTTCAAACATTTTTCTCTTTTAACACTCGTTTCAATAATATTTTGCACTGTACTCGAAAATTGAGAATTTCGGTTAAAATTTTTTTCATTTAAAGTGGAAAAGTCATTAATGTTAATGGAGACAATCTAACTAGAATTATTTGATATAAGGGAAGAATGAGATTAATGACTCGAGAAAAAAAAAATGGGAGACATGATGGAAAAAACTTTAAATAAGGAGCCGCACGAAAAAAATAAAGAATTTAGAAATTTTTAAGGGGTCAGCATGCTACCATGTAAATTCGCCCTTGGGCCTTGGCACCCATGTTAAATCGCTTCCTTCCCCATTATGAGTAGTAGAAAAGGTTGCTCCTATTGGGTTGGTAGCTTGACGTAAACCTCTCAAGAGGTCTCTTAATATTTGGTCTCTGCAATGGATCTTGCTTATTATAGTTTCTTTGGCTCTTTGATCAAAGCTTAGTCAACTTGATACGTACTTTTCTCTCAAGTCTAGTGAGATTTATGATTGCGGTTGGACAAAAATCAATCCGAACCAGTTAAACCGATCAATTTAACTCAAACTAACCGGTTTGGGTTGGTTTTTTAGTTCAATTGGATTGGGTTGGGTTCAGGTTAGAAAATCAAATTTTAAGTCAGATTGAGTTGGGTTCCAGGTCATCTATTAAAACTCAATTAAATCCAACACAACCCAACTCAATAAGCTAAAGAACATTAAAAAGAAAATTAGTACTTAAAATAAAAAATCAAGTAATCAAAATTCTCCTCTGCCTCACGTTTCTCATGCCTCTCATTGATGCTCATGCCTCGACTTCTCGACTTGATTTTTTACGTAATTTCTTACTAAACACTTGAATTGAAGGAGAAGATTTACATTTTTAGTATTTAAGTTGAATTTATTTTATTCAATATGTATAATATGCATGTATTCAACATGTATTTAGATTGATTTAATATGTATTTAATTTGATCATATTATAATTTATTTAACAGGTTCTACAATATTTTTAATTTATATTGTTTATTGGAATTGAATTTAACCCCACAGACTATTGATCAAACTTCAATCGACTTAAAGCTTTTCAAATCTCAATTTTTAATGTAACTGAAATTGGTTCAAATTGAAATGGTAATTCAAATCTCAATTTTTAATGTAACTGAAATTTGCTCAAATTGAAATGGTATCAAACTTTAAAAAATTGTTCAAATTCAACGAAAAAACTCTCAACCATTGGACCCATAAAAAAATTGTCCAACAAAAGAATAATTGGGTCCAACTTGAATGGGACTCAAATCCAAACCAATCAACCCAACACAAATCAACCCGAGTTTAGTCGGTTTAGATTGGATTGGGTTCCAACCGTGAATGAGTTGGTTTCAGTTTGAATTATTGTCAAACCAAACTGTTGAGTTGGATTTGGATTGGATTCAAAATCAATCCAACTCAACCCACGCCCTAACCTATTTATGATCTTTGAAAGCCTAGCCTCGACTTAGACCACTTGCAGTTTATTGCACTTAATCTCCTTCTCTAAGTGTTGAATATTATTAAGTCTTTTGACTCCACTTTACGTGGGTCGGCCTCATCACTGGAGGGCTCGGCTTACGCTTTAGGACTTCTCCTTTGTTTATGGTGTAGGCCCCATGTCGATATTCCATGGCATCATATGAAGTCGTAACAATAATCTCTTAAAAGTTCATGAGCTGTCATTTATTCATTGATGTTTAGACTTTAGACTTGTCCTTTGTTTTGATTTGTTGTCCGTTATATGCAAGTCCGCGGTATGTTGTTCTTCATCCTTATATTATATTATATATACGAGGAGTTCTCACGCCTTGCTACATTTTGGAAGTCTTGATTTATTTTGTAAGTCTCCTTGCTTTGATGCATAGGCTCCATGTAAGATGGAGGCGGTAACATCAGGGGCGGACCCAGCACCCGGTCAGCCCCCGCAGTCACCCGTGCTGGATTTGTCGAGAACTTCAAGTCGCTGACTCGCCAACGCCGTCTGCCGGGAAGAAATGAAGAAGGCGGCTGAAATTTTTTTTCCTTTGTTATTGTTCATTTGTTTGGGCCTTTTTTTAAAACAATAAGGCCCAATGAATTGTGCCAATTTGCAACCAATTAGCCACAAACAAAACCAAATCCAAATGCCCTAATTCCAAAATTTAGAGAACCGGCAAAGGAGGGAGACGACCAGGGGCGATTGGCAAATCCACTGCTCTGCGGAGTGCGAACCTGCTGAGTGATGTGCCTGTCTGTGAATTGGTCGTCTCGACTCGTCCGCCGAGTCGCTGACTACGCCTAGCCTCTCCGCCACTGGCCTTCATAGCTTCGCTGTTGTGAGTCTGCTCGACTGCTCCTCTCTTTTCTTATTAAATTTTTGTTTTTGTCCTTTCATAGTATAGTTAATTTTTTTGATTTATTATTTATGTTTTATAAATTACGTTTATGAATTATGGATGTGTTTGTGAATTGTAAGCCCGTAGTGTTTACTATGAGGATTTTGAATTTTGAAAATTTGAAATTTGGGGATTTTATAAATTCGAAAATCTAAGGATATTGGGGATTTTGTTGCTGAATGTTAAGGTTTTTGATTTATGAAAATTGGGAATTTGTGAGTTTGAAAATATTTAATATATGTGGACTGTGAATCTGATTTGCATTAAATGACAATGACAAATTGGATAGTTTGTGTGATAAATAATAAATTTGTTGGTGAAAATTGGAGGATATTTTGAGTTTCTTCTACTTGCATTTTAGTGTATTTACATATGTATTGAGTTATATTTTCGACTATTACGAACGTTGATTGTCAACAGTCACCAATCAACGGTCTCCGCCCTAACTGAACTACAATGCTGAATTCGCCCTTGCATAACATTATCGAATAAGGTTCACTCACTTCGAAATAAACCACTCCTGTTTAAGCTCTACAAAAATAAAAGAAAGTGGAGAGCCTTCAAATATTGTGAATCCACTAACTTAATAAAACTCTGTTGAATAGCAATCCCAAGTCAAGAAATTGATTGAAGTATAAAAACGGCTAACAAAATTCCAGACTATATATGCTAATACCTGTCTAGTCGAGCTCGATTATGTTCATTTACTGTACAAATGATGAATAGGAAGACAATAAAATCTATAATCAAGAAACAAGACAGCAAAATATAATGGCATGAGAACAAGTGCACCAAAGGAGTTCCATCTATCATTCTTCTGAACTGATAATGAAAAACAGAATAATAGAAAATCGGGATACAATTGCATTCTTTTATTTGGGGAACTTCCGCAAATACAATATGTACATCGAAAATGACTTCATATTCCAGTCGTTACACAATACGTGTGATGAAAATTAAGACTTTACGCAGGCACAACTCCAAACCTTACACAAAAATTTACCTTCCCTGTATACATGTAGATCTACAAAACCAATGTTATAACCTGATCACCAGTCAATTCAACCGGGCCTTCAAGATTCAGAAACCCCCATGGTAAGTCTACTTCATGCAAAGTGAACTTGGTAATAAATTACTCATAAACAATTAATTCCCAGCTCGCCTCAAGAATGCTAATACACCTAAACCGGCAACTAGCGCAGCCCCGGCTGCCACAGCACTATATGCAGAAGCCCATGCATCTGCTTGAGCATATTCAAGATTTCCAGAATTTGAACCCCTCCGACGACGAGGGGTCCCTGAATAATCTAAATGCAATCTCAATCCCTGTTCAGGTGAATTACCGATATCATTAGTAATTTATTTTACACATGCATACAGAGGGGGTAGACAATGGAAAGTAATAGGACGTTCAACTATGAATCTCCAACTGCACAGGTATTCAATTACTAGGGGAGAAACTGATACTTTGATCAAATTCTTTTCCAAACAAAAAAAGATGGAAGGCAATATCTATACCTTCCAACCAGCTTGCTTTGCATGGTCTACAGCTGCTTGAAGATCACTATCTGATGCAACTACTACCTTGTCGTGGTCTTCATCTTCGTACTGCAGGAGAGTGGTAATCCATAAGCATAAAAGTTGGCAAGGAGAAAACAAAATAAGAGAGTAAACATCAACACCACAGCATACCAGAATCAGTGGAAGGTTGTTACGATCAATGTCGTCCCCTACTCTCTGAAGAATGGCAGTTACGACATCCGTCAAATTTTGTGTATCTGATTTCAGAAATAGCAGTAAATTGTCTGACCATGAAAAATTGTTTCTTTTATATAAAAATGAATATGATAGAAGTCAAACAGTGTCAAAATACACGAGAAGGTTACTTCAACTGTACTGCTTCAGCATGCTATGTGGTTAACATTTCTACTTGGTTAATTTCCTTCTCCAGACAATTATTACTTTGCAGTACTAGGGCAAGTAATTTCACAAATGACAGGAATAAAATAAGCAACAGCTAATGCGAAGTCCACAACTCAGATTATCAGGAAAGGATGTCTGTGCTAATTTGCAACATGTCAATTGAGCAGTAAACTGACCTCATATTTTTGCAGTAAGCGTGACTCACACGCAATGTGTTAGAGATTAATTAGTCAGAAGATCAGTTCGCGTTAGAAGAAGATAACATACCACAATTAAAGCGATGCATTCTTCCCTTTTTGTCTTGAATCTTGAAAGCAAAAGTATTGGGAGCACTAGACATAGGATATGAAAGAGATCGACCTGTTTCTGCTCCTTCAGAAGCCATCTTCAAGGAATTTTCACTGGGAATCATCGATACATGTTAGACTTATCAAGGAATTGAGAACTATATTAAACACAGACAGTAAAACCGATAACCTTCTTGTCTCTTCCTCATTGTCAGGAGTTAGGTCCATTGCAGAATCCCAGAACCTTTGCATCATAGTATTTGCAGCCTCACTATTGACTCCAGCAGTATTTCCAACCTAGTAAAGTACAGAAGGTCAGAACATTAAACCACAAATACTCGTGATTCACTCAATTAACATATTTTGATGCATAATACTTGCAAATTAAACAGATGCGAACCCTTAAAGTATTATTTTGGCCCCAAAAGACTTAAATTAACTTACTGTAGCTACAGCAGCATGAGTTATATGAAGCACGTCAACAACAGCAACAACCATTCCATCTGATCATTTTCATAGGTGATAATTAATTTATAGAACGCCAATATAAAAATAAAATGGTAGAACATCTATCATGAGCTTCCAGCATTGCTATGGAGGTGTGTGTACCTCTGTCAACGACTGGAAGGTGTAAAAATTTCCCATCATGCATGGTATGAAGAGCATCAACAATAGGTGTATCAACTGTCGCACATTCTGGATTTGGGGTCATCACCTGCAGAACCGTAAGGCAAAATAGTGCCACGCTCAAACTACTCTTCCAGTCATATGGAGAAAAAAATAACATAAAAGTCATCTACACTTGTAGAAAATTCAATGAAATGCTTGCATTTAAAGCGTGAAAAGATGCATAGCTCCAAAAGAACAAGGATGTAAAAATTCGGCTACAAATAACTGCCCTGCTGAGAAGGGAGAAATGGTTACCTTCTCCACCAAAGTGGACTCAGGTGGAAGATCTTGAGCTATAACTCGCATCAACATATCCTTTGAGCTGAAATAGATTTACAATGTGCAACCATTCTATTATCAACATCACACATAAGAAAAAATACCACAATTTGTATGATTTTTCCTTCTGATGCAAATAAACTCCAACGTGAGGGGAGACTCACGTTAAAATTCCCCTAGGCTTGTTTTCTACTGTTACAATGGCTGAGCTTGTTCGAAATTCAAGCATCTTTTGTGCAGCCACTAGAACAGTATCACTTGGAGCAACTGTAACAATCCTGACAAAATCACGATAAGAGTAACAAGATTATAAAAGTGACATCAATTGTCATTGTAATTATTTATTGATGGAAGAAAGATAAACCTCACAAATGCTAGAACTAAATGGGAAAATATTACCTACTTTGAATTGTCAGAAATTATTGTAGATAAAGAGGGCTTAAACATTCTCTCTCGTAGTGTTTCAATGAATGTATTAGGACCTACATATCAACCAATCATAACTTGTATCACATAAAATGACTTGTAAATTAACATAAGAATGATAAACTTGATGGGTAGCATGTAAAAAGGCAAATGTGGAAAGGAACATTGTAAGTAAACATTAGCCACCAACCAGAAACAGGTGTACCCCAGTGTTTCTCAACACCTTCCACAGCAGCAGCAATGGCCTTTCCCTTCTCAGCTGCCCTCTCCATACGAGCAATAGCATCATACAAACATTTTGCTATATCAAGTAAAGCAATAACCTCCCCATTGTCAACAACAGGTAAATGTCTAAATTTTCCTGCATACAGGAATATCATTTTTAAAAGTAAGATCTAGAGCAAGATGCATAACAGAGTATTAAAATGTAAAAACATGTTACTAGAAAGGAAGCTAACCTTGAACCATCTTTTGCAAGGCTTCCACAGCAAGAGTGTCAGAAAGCACAAAAACCGGATTTCTTGTCATGACTTTGGAAACAGGCGTTTCTTCAAGATTAACCTCACAAGCAACAACTCTTGTAGCGATATCCTTCAATCAAAAAGGAAAAGAAAAATAAAATAGATAAACAAGAATAAGAGAAAGACATCAGAGAAAGATCTAGACTTTTAATTGCTTCAGATTTACCAAATGTGTAATAGAAGCCATACCTTATCTGTCAGGATTCCGCACAGTAATGCATTTGAATCAGTCAGCAATAAGGCATCAACTCTACGAGCAGCCATCCGACGACAAGCTTCATTAATACTTGTAGTTTCAGGAACTGTCAAGGCTTTTGACAGCCGCAATCGCTTCACTGTCCGCTCACCTGCAAGTCCCCTGTTCCAAACGTGAGGTAATCTAAATAGCAATTCCAAATGTGCTGATATTGAGTGTCAGGGTGCTTCTTAAACATTCGGGCACCATCAATGACAAATGCAACTGTATAATCTAGTCATCTGATGGTGTTGACTCGCAATTATTTGCACAGATGTCTATATAGTGTTAAGAAAGAATTTTGAAAAGTTTCATTCATCCTTACGGATTAGTAAAAGTTGGCTTGCAGTCAATGCTATATTCTGTGAGAAGCTTGTGCCCTAGGGGAACAAGCTAAACACAAAAAATTCAATTTTGTTCATGAAACTAAGATACTTAAAAACAGTTTAGCCTTTTGGTTATTATGACTGAACCCACCACATATTATGATTAACGTTATTTAATTAATGAAACCAACTTCATCAGTATGTGCTTGTCAAAATTTTCTTTTCACGAGGGGAAACATTCGGAATACAATTAATAATAGACTGTAAATATAATGTTTGGCACTAGTCAGGGTTGCTGAAGCTATTATAAATTTACCAGAATTCAACCAATGGAAGGATATTAATTCTTAAGACCACGACCGGACATCATTATTGCCATGACATTCTATCCATTTTTTTCTACAATTTCTCAAGGAAAATTAGACAGTTTCAGAAATTTTTACTGCTTGATCTCTTGGGTGCGTTTAGATAACATTGTTGGAGAAGGAGGTACCTATATTAGAGAAAGAAGTAGAAACAAATTTAAATATCTGTCCTCTGTTTTTCTAGTTCTTATCCGACCACATTATAATCAAATTCTCCAAATATTGTGTTTCCCTCAATTCTAACAAAGAAATTGAAATGTAGACAAAGTAGAACAGAGAACAAATGGATACACAATAAACAACATTGAAAACACAAAATTAGGTGGCACTATGAAGTTATTGGGTTATGCAGTAATGTCACGAAATTTAAAGAAACAAAAAGTCTGAAATCATAATATAGATAAAGTGTTCTCCTTGAATACTGATTTACAATAATCTTATAAAGCCAAAACCTTCAACCACATTATGCAAAATGTAATTTACAAAACTCTCTTATCATATTCATAACATATATGCGCATAGCTTCGCCTTCTATCTACATAACTTACATAGAACGAGAAGTAGAAATAGACTTGCGGTGAGATGAGGAGGAATCACCAGCTCCTCCGCCGCCTCCATTCTCAGCGGCGGATTTCCTCCTTACCTGCGACGTTGAGCTGGTCAACGACATGCTTTTCCTTGATGATCCTCCTTGGCTCGTCATATAATCGATCAATAATCCACCACCTACAACACATTCATCCATTAACAATCAATATTAATCTACCACAAAAATAAAATTAATTTCAACAACAACAACAACAAAAATCCAACCCGATGTGATCACACAAAATCGAATGGCGAAAACAAAAATAACGAGTCAAAGAGGATTTTGATTTTTTCTTTCCAGGAAAATTGATTGATTAATTTTGCATGAATTTCCCGAAGAGGGAAAAGGGAAATGCCCGGCTCAGAAATTGGAGGGTTGAGAATTTTTTGGAATTGAATAATTTTGGTAAGAAAAGTTTTGTTAAAAGATCCGGGGCTACAAAATCCTTAATGGAAGGGTCGAATTCAATTCTTTGCGTTTCTTTGGCCAGCATTCACGATTGATTTAGGAAAATTGTGAGACTGGTCCTCAATCTTCCACCTAATAACAAGTTGACTTTCAACATTTAATAGCATAATTATGAGACTGTTTGGTTATCAACCAAGCCCAATACTACGAGGTCTAGTGTTCCCCTTGCAAGAACCTTTAATATCTTTATTTGGAAAAGCAGTTTAGATTTGAGTTTGGTTTAGTTTAGTTTAATCAATGTCATTTAATTTGAGTTTGATCGATATTTATAAGATTTTGACATATTCTTGAATAATGGTACGTTGACGCCATATTCTATCGATCGGTCCAAATTTTGCAATAGATAGCTCGATGGCCATCAACATTTAAATATAATTACAAATTGGTATAAAGACAAAAAGTAATACCATTTAATATTAAAATCGTTGCGAAATCTTGCATAAATGTGTATCGCTTTAAATTTCTAAGCATGAGCATTGAGATACAAAATATAGCTTTATAAAGTGAGATATATGAGTTGATGTTATTTAATAGGACTTTTTGCAATGAAAAGTTGAAAATTAAAGTGTGAACCAACTTACTATTAGACAAAGGGTTGAGGTCTAAAAGTGTTATTGTTTTCCCTTTAATTTCGGGCAGAAATATCCTCAATAGTAAGGCCCAATAACCAGCAGGTAACCCAATGATACTACAGAATGAAAGAATTAAGCCCAATAAAATATTATTTACTGGAAATTACACGAAGCCAAGTCATCATTTCAAAAATCAGATTTAAAGTTTGTTTTTACAAAGAATCAAATCATAATTCAACATTTTTAATATTATTAATAATATTTTAAAATTAAATTAATCTATATACCCATCTTATCTATCTCCATCCACCCAAACCCTAATTATTTTCCGCCCTCCCTCCCTTCTCTCCTCTTCCTTTTAAAACATCGAACCACCAACGGAGGCAACGTCGCGCACACCGTCGACGAAACAAAGGCACAACGCGGACAAGACCAGCTTAATTGTTAAACCCTCACCATGTTTACCACACTGAAACGCAAATACAAGCACAAATGAAAAGAACGACAGTGTCGTCCCCGTGTTTGAAGATCTCAGATCGATGGTGTCACCTTCGGCATCACAACGCAGCAACTTGGGATGGTTTTCATGCTACCATAAGGGTGGCAACCGAGTCGAGCGGCTCGTCGACTCAACTCGTAAAAAACGAGCCACGAGCCGCTCGGGCTCATCATTTTGACGAGCTCGAGCCCGATCCAAGCCGCAAGTGAGCTCGACGAGCCGAGGCTCGTGGGTAAGGCCCACGAGCCGTAAAAATTCAAAGAAAAATTTAAAAAAAAAAAATTTGAAAAAGCTCGTGGGCTCACGGCTTGGCTCGTGACCTCACGAGCTCGCCCACGAGCAAACGAGCCACGAGCCGGCTCGGCTCGTGAGCTCGTGGCTCGTTTCTCACGAGCCATGAGCTCGAGCCGAGCTCGTGGTTTTAAGGGCCGAGCCTATTGCTATCACTATGCTATCGTGGTTTTTGGAAATTTTTTAAGGGATGAGGTGGGGTGTATGGTAGTTGGTTATGGTAGTTATGTGAGGCGAGGTGTAATTTTCAATTTCTAGAAATTTTATGGGGTTGGGTGGGTGGGGTTCAATGTAATCTCTCGTTTTTAAATTGGAAAATTTCTAGGAGGGGTAGGGGGTGGGTGGAGTGTGGTTCCGTGGGGGTGGGATATAATCTCTTATTTTCAATTTCTGGAAAATATTTTGGGGTGGGGTGGGGTTGATTATTATTATTATTATTTACCACCTGATTTATGAAATATTTTAGAGAGTTTGTTAGTTGTGAAATGTGGTTTTCTTATATAGGAATTATGTATTGTTCTCAAATGGGAAAGCAATCTCAAACGAAAATTGGCCCAAAAACTAATTTATAAATATGTTAATTTTAATTCAATCTTATTAACACCTGATTTCTGAAAGGTAAAGTTTCACATCTTATTTTTAAAATATAAAATTTAAAGGTATTGGTATGCTTAATTTTCCCATAAGGGTTAATAACATATAGAGGAAATTACACCAACATTTGTCACACAATTTTAATAATAACTATCAGAGCATTTAAATGTAACTGTTATCTTTAGTCTTTACAGTTTACAATATGATCTGATGCTCACATATTGAAAGGTTCTTTAGGTAAATTAGGAGTATAAAATCGAAAATATGAAGGTGTAAACGTTGTATTCACTATAATTTTTCTCATAATCCCCAACATATTATTAATGGAATTCATTTTAAAATTTTTGCACGTAGATTTTGAATGGAATTATAATAGTATAAGAACTTCTTGATTTATTATAGAAACGATATAACTACTTTATATCGTCAATTTCGAAATGAAGCTCTATCAACGAACGATGAGTGGAATACGTGCATTTCATTTTATAATTTGTTTAGTTAAACATATTTTAGTCTTTTTATGTGATGTGAATTCCCTTTTTCTAGGGTGTGTTTGAGCCACATTGTTTTGGAAAAGAAATATTTTGAAATAGTAAATTGATGGAGAATGTGTGGTTGAAAATAAAGGAAAAATTATTGATGTGATGAAAAATATTATTTTATTGAAAAATATGTGATTGAAAATGAGTAGAAGAATGAGNTGAGCCACATTGTTTTGGAAAAAAATTATTTTGAAATAGTAAATTGATGGAGAATGTGTGGTTGAAAATAAAGGAAAAATTATTGATATGATGAAAAATATTATTTTATTGAAAAATATGTGATTGAAAATGAGTAGAAGAATGAGAATAAAAATTTTATTGTGGCTCAAATAGAGGCTTAAATTTTGTTGTACCCTGATTTTTAAATATTTCTTTAGCATTCTTGCAGTGTAGAGGTGAAGATTATTCATTATTCCAAGTGTGTCTTAAACGAAATCATTTTCAAAAATATTTTCAATGTGTACCAACTTTTTTTTTTTTAACCGTCGTGTTCAATCTCGGTTTCAAATTGCATGGATCGAATATTGCTTTGAGTTAACTCAAAATAATTTAAATTCTTCGTTCGAAATAAATTTATACTCGCAACAATAAAACATTATAGATGTGTAATTTGTACTCCATTTCGAATTATATAGATTTAACTTTTGTTGAGTTTGAAATGTATAAAACTTATATACTTGGAACACCAACATTTGCTAAGACATTGGTAGGGACCAATTTCTCAATTTACTTCAATGGTGAAACACACAATGGTACCAATATTTAATGTTGTCATTTTACCTCAGGACTTGTTCTTAACACCCACAACTTTATCCGTACTTACTAACATTAGGTCTATCATGAGAGATCATATGTTAATTTGAGATACATCGCGTGATTTGGACAATATTACCATTCGAAAAGAAATACATGCTTTTATTGTAACACCCCGAATTTTCTTGCTATTTTCATAAGGGCGTTAACTTAATATTGATCGTTCAGCAAATGAAATAGCCTATGTCTAGTTCGTCGTCACACTAAAATCTAAAAGTTGAAGTGATAAATTTGACCAACTTATTTGCATAAAGAACTTATTTGCTTA
>CAIGRP010001965.1:0-14972 GCA_903798385.1 Fraxinus cuspidata
GAGCTCTTAGCCAAAGGGCAAAGAAAGTTCTCGCTAATCGTCATTGAATACTTCACTAAATGTATGGAAGCGGAGCTCTTAGCAACAGCTAAAGTATATAATTTTGTATGGAAGAGTATAATTTGTAGAGTTAGTACACTGGGGTGATCATTATTTTTTGAGAATAAGTCTTAAAAGCTTTTCTGCGAGAGCTACAACAACGGAGCATAGACTAACTTCGGCCGCCCACCCACAAGCAAACAGCAAGTCAATGAGATGAACTGTATTACTTCAAGGCTCGAAACTAGATTGTATAAATAGAAGGGGTTGTGGTCACACGAGTTACCTAATGCATTGGGACATACCATACAACTTCGAAAGAGCGTATGAAAAAAAATGCTTTTTTTATCTTTTAGGATTGAGGTTGTTGTTTCGGTGGAAATTTTGAATAAAATTGGACTGCTAAAGTGTCAGGTAGCTCCATCACACAGCTACTAGTGGTGAACTTGACATGCTCAACGGGATTAGAGAGATGTGACGATCCGATCTTTTTGCACAGCCATTAACTTACGTATTATCCATTTTGGGAGAGTTTAGACCCATATTACCTCTCATGACTTTCTATCACGTCCATAGGATAACTGAATCCGAGGACGCAACAGAAAGCCCTGAGAGATAAGACGGGTTTAGGGTCTCCCAAAGTGGATGGTACCTAAGTTAATGGTTTGGGCACATAGGTTGGGTCGTTACAAAAAATGTTACAATTGTTATCAAAACTCAACTTAAGTCTCTCATAAGGTAGATATTTTGGATTTGAATTTTAGGGGACGCAATAGAAAGTCGTGAGGGGGTAAGAGGGGAGATGTTCCCAAAGCGGACAGTACGTATGTCCTAACGACTTGGGCATAGAGGCCCGATCGTTACATTGATACTAATGACTTTTTACCTGCTTTTCTCTAATGTGTGTTAAAGTGAATGAAGGGTAGCCAAAAGTGTGAATCCAAGATTAGAGTTCAACTATGGCAGACCTTGATCATTGACCGTTGACTATCAACAATCAACAATCATAATAGCGATGTCATTTATTAATATTTAATTAAATAATATTAAAAATTATTCAATATATATGTAAATGCACTAAAAAACAGAGAACGCATGGTTGAATTGAGCTCCTAATCTTCTCTATTAATTTTTTTTTTCACTTATCCTAATTTCCTAAACTTAAATTCCCAAATCACAAATCAAAACTTACAAATGATAAATCATAACTCTCAAGTCATAAAACTTAAATTATTTATCACAATTCATAAATCACAATTCTTATTTCTCAGTCATAACTCATCAGTCATAAAACATAAATTATATGAGACCAACAGGAGACCAAGACTCCACAGTTCGCCCAAATTGCCACAGCAAGAAGCGGAAAAGGTTTTTTTTACAATTGCATCGTATTTCACTGATTTGGATATTGGACCATTTCCTCCAATTTGTTATTTTCTGTGGGTAATCAAATTTTATGAGTTGGGCCTATTGTTTTAAAATAAGAGGCCCAACTTATGAGGCCTAAACTTGAAAAAAGGGTTAACCCAGTCCAGTTGGCATTCATCTTCTTCCTCGGCTTCCCTTCTATAGTTCCACAATTCCGCCTCTACAATTGGGTATGGCGGCCGGCGCCTACTGAAAATTTCGGCAAAGCCAGCAAGCGTTGCTGCGCCCCGTCATCGGGTGCTGGCTCCGCCACTAGTAGCCAAACACGTGATTTGTCTCTTTGTGAATTGTGATTGTCAAAGGAGTCTTGGAATATATTGTTTGCAATTCCAAAGGAGGCAACTATACTTTCTCATTCCAATAAGACATATTTCTAACGAAGTAGGATTTGAGAGACAAGGATAACTAGTATGCTTTGGCAATGAGTGATAATGGTGGTTCCTTGGTGCGCATGTAAGGAGCAGAATGCAAGGATTTCAAGCAACTCTCTTTACCACTGTTTAGATTCTGCTAGAGTATTTCTCTTGGCTTCTCTTTGGGCTATGGTTGCCGTCACCTTACCGCGAACAACTTTGGTCAATTCACCAGGGACTGGAATTGCATTTTCCATTAGCTGTTATTGGGTGCCCTTTTGGTTGTTCCTTTTATTTATCTTGCGTCTTCTTCATTGTATTCTGTATTTCTCTCATAAAATTTATTTTATTTTATAAAAATAAAGTACTGAATTTTCTTATATAAAAGTACTGAATACTTGTATAATGACAGAAGTATGGTTCCTAGTAGCCATGAAAAAATTAATGTTTAGACTTGACATAATAAAATTTAGCATACTACTCAAACCAACTCAATTCAACCAAGGCTTATCCTGTACTTACATTGGGTTGACTGCCTGATCCTTCAGTACTATTGAGTATAATATGGAAAAGTATATGTGCAGTCTTGTCTCCAACTTACTTACGTCATAAGAATTATTCGTAATGTATAGACTCGTCTCCAAGGTAAGCGATATGAATTGTTTCTTGTTGTCAGGCTTAAATGTGTGAATATTGTCATTATTTGTGCTTGTGTGAGTAGGGCTTAAATTTTGGGAAAAGATGTTTATGATTTAGAATTGCCTCAATGAGTCAACCACACAACGCTGGGAGCTCCAAAAAGATATCTTTCATTTGCTTCACTAACTTGTATCTACTGTAATCTTGTAATCTTTTCGGTTATTGGTGTTTCTTCAGTAACAAACACGATCCTGACCAAGAAGACTATCGAAGCTTGGATAATCTAGAAAAGCAGGATACATCACCTTATTCCGATGAAGTTAGAGAACAGAGAACCAAAAATTCGAAGAAGCCAAGAGTTATTGACTTGCCCAAGAGGGACGGAAAAAGGAAAAGGGGAAGGCCCAGTAAGACAAGTACTAATAGTGGAAGAAGAGGTGCCATTCAGCCTCGGAGAACAAGGGCACGTTATGGAAACAAGCCAGCTAAAATCGCTGAAATTGAATCAGACAAGAGTGCTTCTTCGGATGAGCTAACTATTGAGGAAGAATCTGAACTCAGTGGTGCAAATCATGGGAATGTTGAGAAGGTACCTGATGAAGGGAGATCAGTTTTTAATCAGCCTCGAAGAGCAAGGGCACAGATTAAACATAAGCCCGCAAAGATCTTAGAAAATGAATCAGAAGGGGCTTCTTCAGATGAACAAAATATCAAAGGAAAATTCGAAGTCGGCTGCTCAAATTCTGGAAGTCCCGAGATAGTAAACAGGCATAATCTAAGGAAAGACGTAGGAAAAGATTACGAATCATCAGATAAATGCAAAGAAGTTGAACCGGAAGTTGCAGAACATGGTAAACATGAAACTTCTGTTGATCCAGTTCAAGCGATGTTATTTAACATGATACCTAGCCTTGCAACTAAGAAAACAGATAAAGCCAATTCCATCCTCGAAGATGATACTTGTCCTGTCGGGGAAGAGGACAATGCAGAAGGTGCTCTCGGTATTCTGGAAGAGGGGAAAGAGAGAGGTGTGATTCCCGAACTTGGAGAGGGAAGTTTACCTTCCGGAGTAAATGGGACGCCTTTTAAGAAAAAGAAAGTCAGCTACAAGGATGCTGCTAATGAATTGCTCAAGAATTGGTGACACACTGATAATTTGTGCACATTAATGTTGTAACTATATTCTCTAGGAGGGCGAGAGCACTCGAGTCAAAACTCTACGCCTTTCTAACTTGTCGTAAAGCTGCACAGCAGTCTTGTTTATTCTGTTTGTAGATGTATATTAAGTACGTGAGTTGTACGTTTTAGGTATATGATAAAAAATTATATTTTTGTCTTCTATACATTGGAGTTTGAAAAATATATTTAGCCAAAACTGTTCTATTATTGACAATTAAATTTATGATTTTGAGTTTTAATGACAAAATATGTATTCAAATGAGTATGCTCATTGTCTTCAAAGGCCATTGATTATTCAAAGTCAATTTTCAATGTAAACTAAATGCCAAAAGCTATTTTACTTTCTGATAAATAAGTTTTGAGTTTGAGTTTGTTTCATTTTTCTTTTTAAAGAAATATCTTTATTTACAAATATTACTACAGTTTTCTAGTAATTCTTAAACTCAACCTTCTGTGTGTACATATATCGGACTGTACTTCCTATTCATTAATTTGACAAGTTTATTTGACAGAAAATTGCGACCTTTAAGTCAAGTCAATTCAACATTCAAAATCTATTTTAAAATACCATAGAATTCCCGAACCTACTTCCAAACACCACAATTACCTTCTAATAATCCCTTAAATTTTCCAGTTACACTGAAAATTTCTTTCGCTATATCTCTCACTACTCCACCGATCTTCCTCTTCTCATCAGCTAAAAAATCTAAGCCCCAACCATTTCGTTGCTCCATCCAAAATCCTCTGCGGCCATCCATTGGTATGATGCATTTTACGTTCTTTTTTCTTTATTTTGTGATCTGTGTATAAATACCAATATTTTGAAAATCGACCCGGGTATCGACCCAAAAAAGTGAAGGATGAAGGGTCAAAAGGTTCAACAAGAATCGAACCGGATACAATAAATAAATAAATAAAAACAAACAATAAAATACTATGAATTCAATAATCTTTTTAATTTTCATATTAATAATTTAAAGTAAATCTATGTTTATTAATGAGATTCATTATCAAGTGTAATTTAAGTTAAATTTGAAAATTAAAAAGATGGGAGTGGATATTACAATTTAGTTAGTTGGGATTTTCAAAATAATATTTTTGGCTTGAGAAATTGTTTTGATGGGCATTTTAACCTTTTTTTTTTTTGCTATACTACTATTCCACATTGAAAGTCTATGAAAACACTTGAAAGAAGCACATCTATAATACCACTATCTCACATTAAAAGTTTATTAAACCATTTAAGAGAAGTGAATCCATAAAAAGAGCATGCCATTCAAAATTCATCTGGGCGGCCTTTGATAATTAGTGTATGAGGCTCATTAATAAAAAAAAGTTTAAAAACTTCAAATTAAAAATTATTATAACCACCACTGGTTTGGTGGGATTTGAGCAATTTTTGTGCTAGTCAGTTAACCGAACATGATTGGCCATGTTTTGGGTTCGGTTCCCGGTTCTACTGGTTGAACTAATTGGATCGAGCCGATTTTGGTAACACATATAACTATAGCAATTTGATTTCTTAATTCATGTTAGGTGGGTCAATTGAGAAACTTCATCTGGGTTTGTTTTTATGAATTGAATTAAGTGTATATAATAATAGACACCATATATTCGTGTTAATACACACGTCTTGACATGTCATGAACTAGCATATTTGGTGTCCATTTTTGTATATTAGTTATAGAGGTTGTAATTTACTACCGAGTAATATATAATTCTTCATTTGTATATTGTTCATATGATTGTAAATTTGCATCCTTGCGAGGAAAAGAAAAAAAAAACAAAAAAGATTACCCGTTAATTTGGGTTTGCTCAGTGTCAAATGGGCTTATTTTCTTTGGATGTACATTTTATGAAAAATGTTAGGGTTTGTTTGAGTCTCATTTTTTTTTCTTTTTTTTTTTTCAAAAAATGCATTTTGTAAATGTGTTAGGATGGATAATGTATGGTTAAAAAATAAGGAATTTTTTTGAGCTTGTATGTAATATTATTTATTGAAAATATATGGTTGAAATGAAGTCAAATCACTGTTCAAGAATATGTTTTGATGGAAAAAACGAGGCTCAAACAAGGGCTTAATGCAAAATGCTACATTTTAGAACAATGTGAATGTGGTTGGTATGGATAGGACAACCAAAGCATGTTTTAAATAGCATACGCGATCATGGGTTGTGATTGTGGATTTGTTGGTGTTCGTAGATGTATACCTGTTTTTCATGATTTATAATTAGGAACTTGCATATTTTTGGGGTTCAGGAACTTGAAGTTCCCCCTTTTTTCTTTTAATTAACTCATTTTCCATATATGCTACGTGTAAATTTTTAACATCAACCTACTAGAGGAGGTCATTTTGTTGTATTCTCATGCCGGTGGCTTGTATTATCTCATGTCATTTGTCAATTTATATTTATATGATGATCCCACACATGACTAAGCAAGGCGTTGAACCTGCTCGTTTGAAGGTTTATGAGGATATATGACAAGACAGATGATATTTATAGTCAGGATGTTGAGGCTTCAAACTCGACACCCTCCTTGAAACAATATGATTTTTTCCTTTGCCGTTATCATCCTTCTTCAATTCTTTTGTAATTGAAACATTGGGATCCAATAGCACAATTGAGATCTATCTTCATCACAACTATCTAATTCATTTGGAGAAGTATCAACACGAAATTTTGTTCCAATATCCATTATGTAAATCTGCTTGTGTACTTCTTCAATAGCTTTGACATATAATTGGTATCCTTCATTCAATACAACAAAATGACAAGCTAGTTAAGTTGTTATCCTACACATATGACCAAGTCTCTATGCGTTTGTATGTTGCTCACCATCTTTAATCACAATTTTTTCTGAATCCGTACTCCTAAAGTTATTTGCTCCTTGCATCCACCTTTTTTTTATAAAGTGAATAGGAAGTACGTCAATATCTTCCCAAACAAGAATTTTGAGAATATGCCCACAAATTATTCCAACAAAGTCAAAATGTTGGCACACATTTTCCTTCATGATTTTGCAAATTAAAACTTACTTGAAACTTCTCAAATGCTCTCTCTGTGTTGAACTATGTATATCTTATAATTCACTTCTTCAACTCTATAATCCTTAACTTTCTTCCATTTTTTTTGAATTTCTCAAAAATATTCCTAGTATATAATTTTGATGCATGTTTTAAAAGTAAAACATCATCGCAAACAATTCGATACCAATGTTTCAATTCAAAGTCTTCACCATTATCCCTTTGCTCAATTGAAGCTAAAGCTTCATCATGTTTAGAACAAAATCGTAAAGGTTAGTTTGAGAAGTAAGAAACTACCAAAAAATGAGTTAATACTTTCACTACAGCTAGTAGTATTCATGCCTGCAAAAATAAATAAATAAATAAATCCTTGATTACACTCTGGAACCCAACTATCATGTATCAGTATTAAGTATAAATCCTAAAGCCATTTGTTACTTTCCAAACCATACTCTACAATCATTTCTTTCCATTTTTTTCCCTCAAATTCTTCGACTTTATACGTAACATGAATGCAACTTTTCACATCTTTCTTGAAATTTGACTTCTTGTAATATGTATGTGATAACTTTTCACCAAACTTTTTCATAATGTGCCAAAGATATTAAACGATGATGTGTGTATGGAAGAGCCTTAGCAATAACTATCTTCATAGTTGGATCTTGGTCTGTTATGATACAAATGGTATAACATTCTCATATAGCATCAAACCATGTTTGAAATAACCACAAAAATGTTACCTCAGTCTCGTCTTGTAATAAAGCACAACCAAATTGTATATATTGAGAATGATGGTTCACGCCAGTAAATGGAGTAAATGGCATATCATATTTGTTTTTCCTATAAGTTGTGTCAAAGGTAACGACGTCTCCAAAACGTTGATACAACATACGAGACATTGCATCTATTCAAAAGAAATTGGTTCCTTGTCCATCTTCATCTCATTGTATCGCATACTAAAATTGTGGATTTTGTGCTTGCTTCTTCTGAAAATATGCAAGGACACACTATGCATCAGCAACTTCTAACTCTTTACGTTTTATGTATCTCAAGTGGTTATAACATGTCCCATTGAAACCATCACCACCAAGAATTGAGACAGCTTTCGCAACTTTTATATTCTCATTTCTAAATGTTTCTAAAAGATTTGTTGCTGATTCAAGCATACTTCTATTTGCCCTCATTTTTATTCTTTTAAGTGGCGACACAAATTTATGATTGTGATCATCTCCGGATGTTTTAAAAATTCAATAGCTACCTTCAATGTCATTTGAGGTTCTCATTACATTTACATCCACCTCTAACCATCGAACAACTTCTTCTTTTTGTAGATCCCTCTTTTTCACAATTCTCTATTTCACTCGAGTCTCCAACAATCTTCTTGGTATAATATTTTCCTTAATGTGAGCACACAAATTTAATAAGGCTAACTTCATTTATACGTGGGCATGACTTGACTGATGTTCGAGTACGAATCCTTAAACCATTTTGTCATCTAAAATCTTCTTAATATGCCACCACTTCCTCTGATGTCTTAAATTTCATCCCAACATAAGGTGCTTGGCCTTGCATTGATGATGATCCAATCTCATTCGGTTGAGACATATGTGTACAATTGTCACATCTAGTTGCATCCATCTAAAAAACATTTTTATAAGATTACAGAAAAGTTGACAATTTTTGAGTTAATTAAACAAGCAATTCAAATCTGATGGTCGAGTAAGCATACAAAATAAATTGATGTCATCTTTCAAATGATTATAGGCAGTGTCATCTAAATCAAACTACTATTAGTAATGTATAAGTTTGGTAGTGTTTTATATTAGAGAAAGACTATCAAATAATTTATTTGGAATGATCACCATACAATTATTGCTAAGAGTGAAAAATATAGAGAAATATGCAACAAGGTTATAATTCTCAAAATTCTACCGAATGCAATGCTTGAAAAAAATTTCTAAAACATGAAAACTAAAAATTCACATATTTGGGAAATTGATCTTTGAATCAATTACCATGAATCTTATAGTGTTGTTCTAAAGAATATATTTGAAGGATCTTCAAGTGGCAATGAAATTGATATTTAGGAACCTGCATATGAATTAAAACGGTGTATATTATTATATACACTTTATTCAATTCATAAAAACAAAATTGGATGAAGTTTCTCAATCGACCCACCTAACATAAATTAAGAAATCAAATTACTAGTATTTATACATACAACTAACCAAATAAAGAAAAAAGGAACGTAAAATGCATCATACCCATGGATGGCCCGCAGAAGATTATGGATGGAGTAAGGAAATGGACGGGGCTCAAATTTTTAAAAATACTAAAACTGGTGGTTTAGGGACTCAATTTCGTGAGCGAGAAGAGAAAGTTCGGTGGAGTAGTGAAATTGTCAATCGATAATTGAAATATTTTAGGGATTATTAGAAGGTAATTTGGGGGTATTTGGAAGTATGTTTAGGAATTCTATAATATTTTAGTAAAATATATATTGAGTGTTGAATTGACTTCACTTAAAAGGTCATGATTATTGGTCAAATCAATCGATTATTCATCGAGTCACACGGGTTGGCTTGGGTTCCAACCAAAGCTCCCAAATGGGGCTCAGCCCGAGCAGTGAGTTGGGCTACCTCGGGGCTTTTCCCCGACCAAGCCACGGGCCGCCCTAGCCGACGAATCAAATTGACATCCCTAATAAAACCTAAGAACAAACTTTTAGAAAATCGGCAACATAACCAAAGATAACAACGAAAATCGTTCTAATATTAATAGATCTCAAAACACCAATTTATATTTCCAACCAAAATAAAAAAGGAATTCTTGAGGTCAAATAAATAATAATAAAAAAAAATTTGTCTTTAATAACTCAATAGTGTTCTTAGATTGATGAAATCTCTAAAGATTTATCCAATCAAATAAATGACAAAATATGTTAAAGAATATGAACTTTCAAGATAAATGAATGGGAATATAAAGGGATTGGGTTTTTTAAATTAACATGTTATGAAATGGTAACTTGACATATTGCTAATTGATTCATAATGTTATAATCTAATTCGTTTATATATATTTCTTTATTTATATAAATTAATATCTTTAAGTAAAAAAGTTCAGAGCATTGTTGACAAAAGAAAAACGAAAATACAAGTACAAAATGGAATTTTATTTTAATAAAAAAACACAACTTTATGGTTTTGTTCTTTAAATATTAATTATCTTAATTTTTAAAACTTTTTAGAATAGAACAACTAAATGTGCTAAAAAACATCCTTTTTTTTTTTTTCTAGCAAAATTTAGAAAGCATGGGCGTTCTACTCGTTTCTTCTCATTCTTTTGTGACATGTTTAATAACAAGTATTGTAATACTAGACATATTAAAAAAAAAATTTAGAGTTTTATAAATTATAATATTTAGTAGCGTTCAGTTATTACCTACGGAATAAGCACTTGGTCCATGACTTGCTTAACTTCCATTTCCAACATGTTTAAGGACGGACTGTCATTTTTATGGAAAGAAAATTAGAACAAAAAATCTCAGCCCATGGACTCCATTTTTATAAAAATTTATTTTCAACTGCACATTCTATTACAAAATTATTTTATACGTAAATTGAAAAATTTTCCTTATTTTTTAACTACACATTTTTTAACTTTTTACTATTCAAAAATGTATTTTCTTGGAAAAATGGAGCCCAAACAAGGGCTTAAGTCTTATAATTCTACTCACATGTAGAAGTTCGTAATTTTATTTGACTTAAGTAAAAAATATTTTGTTTAAGAACATTATATTAGAACATTTAAAAGTCTCAACTTCTTAAAGAATAAAAAGATTTTTTTTTTCCAACTTATCGTCTTATATAGGAATTTATTTATTCTTAGAAGACTTGAATTTAGGCCATTCACTTAATTTAGTATTACCTTAAATATTGAACCATTTGATCTAAAAATTTAAGTTAATAGATATAATCAAAAGTATGGTATAAAATATTATTTTCGACACATCCATCATAGGTAGGTATATTTATTTTCTCATCAAAGTCTATGCTCACGTTTGACCCTCATTATTCTACATTATAATGAGAGAAATATTAATTTTTTTTTTGGAAAATATGTGATTTAAAAAAATGAAAAGTTTTTGGGTTTACAAGTAATATTATTTTATTGAATAATATATAATAGATAAGAAGAGAAAAATGAATTATAATTTAATGAGAATAATGGAAGTCAAACTGGAGCTTACATTTGCACAATTAATTAAAAGACGAGTGACAATACTTGAACTCAAAATTTTTACTTTCTGTCCACTTAAAGATAACATTGTTTACAGTTCTCACATTTGGAGAACTCCGTAAGTAAAGTTCTCTTACCACATCTACAAGTAGACAGTCTTATTCTACCCAATGTGGACATAAGATCTCATGTTAGTACAGGATTGTAAACGAGCCGAACTATGGGCCGCCCGAGCTCATGAACCAGATTAACATCTCTATGTAAGTATTATATTCATCAGTAAATTATATTGGCTAAAACTTTTATTTTTTTAAATTAACTTTAACAACCACCAAGTTCGCATATATGTACTCAATATCGAAGTGGTCTCGTGTAATTCAATCTTCATTTATTTATTTATTTTGTATTGAGAAGAAGAATTGGGTGGTGGGATATTGGTCAGGCATTGTGCTCGGTATCCTATTGTTTGTAACACTTGAAAAAGATTTTTAACACCCATATTTGGGTGAAAGAAACTAAGCCCCATAAAAATGTATGGTTTCATTTTTGTTTCAAGATTCCGACTGCAATATTTTCCTCTTACAAGGCCGATCCTAAGATATTCGAGGCCCTTAATGACAAATTATCACGAATATCTTAAATATAATTTTTTATAAGCGTATTTATTTCTTCAGTATCATTCACGTTCTATTCAAATTGATTTTTTTAATATTATTTTTAAAAAATTAAATGAGCTCTTTTAAAATAAATAACTCATTATTAACTTTCATAAAAATTAATTTTTTTAAAAAAAAAATTATAAGCTTACTATAAAATTATGGGAGATTTGTTTAAAAAGAAAATTAAGTTCATTAAGGATGTAAGTGTTCAAGTGTTTTGGACCTCATATTTAGTCCATCATGTTATTTAGTCACTTCATTTAAATGGTATAAAGTACCCTACTCAAAAGAGAGAAGAATTTTTTTGTTGAATTTTTTGGTTTTTAATTTTATGAGGCCCCTCAAGAATTAAGACCCAAGGAAATGGCCTAGGCTGCCTTGAGCCAGGGCAGACCCTACCTCATTATTCTCATTCTCACATTAACCATACATATTTTCTAAATAAAAAATACATAATTGAACCCTCATCTTTCAACAATGCAAGGTATAATTTTCTTGCTAATACTATGGGTCTAAATGTATTTAATAAGGCAACTTATATCCATAAAGATATTACCAATTTACGTGACATATGATATGCTATGAAACGATAAAATCAAAATATGATACATACTTTTTGATCTTACCATTTAATTTCATATCAAGTGATGATCAAGGGCGGAGCTACGTAGAGGCCAGTGCAGGCCCAGACTTTGGGCTTGACACAGAAACCTCCAGCGTGCCTGCACTGGATCAAGAAGAGAAGTAGAAAAGGGAATAAGCAAACTCAAGTGTGTGTGTGCTAATTCCACCAGAAACTAGAGATTTTTAAAACTTTGGCAGGGATTTAGGGAAGTGGGAATCGTTGAAAACTGCGGCAGAGGGAATTCCAATCATCCAATTTCCAAACGAAGAAGATGAATGATTTATGTTGGGTCCTTTTGTTTTCTTAAGTTATGGGCTTTTGTTTTGAACCCCTTTTTTTAAAGCATAAGGCCCATACCATTCTTCATTGCCCAAATTTCAATCTACTTGAGGTAAGACACGAAGTGGGTGCAAATTGTCAATTTCAAAATTTAAACCTTTTTAATTCTTTCCGCGCCAGTGTCGTGACTTGCGAGCTGTCGTGGACGGTCGAAGCGAGCCTCCGCCACTCCCTCACCATATCGTCGACACTTCCTCCTTTCGCCTGTGAGCCTCCACTGTCCATGCTCGTTGCTTACTATATTTTTATTGTGTTTTAATTCAGTAATTAATTTTTATGCAATTTCAAACATTGTGTAGTTGTTCTCTTCTCTTATTATTGTGTGCTTGTATTAAATTTTGAAAAGACACATTAAGCGAAGTGATCTGTATGAATTTCTACTTAAAATTGAATTTGACTAATTTTTATGGTATATTAGTTATATTTTAATTTTTCTATGAAAAATTCCCTTTTGTTACTTTTTAGCACTCCTCTCGATCTTTTCTGGTAATTTCACTTCTTCTTCTTTTTAAATTACGATGAAACGAGTATAGAGCACAGGAAACATGAACAATTTCTCTCTAGGACTCTGTGTTGAACACGTGAAGCTCTTTTAGTTTATAAACTAATTTTGATTTAAAAAAAAATCACTATAGCCGACACTTAAAATTGTGCCCGTACTAGACAAAATTCGTGACTCCGCCCCTGATAATGATCAACAACATTACTCGTACTGGATTATCCTTGTGTGACTTTCAATATACAAGGGTTATTATAATTAATGTGAATAATGTTTTCAATAAAAAATTGAAGGCATTGTTGACAAAATGTTTATCCAATATGGTGATGGCAACGGGGCGGGTTCACCACTCTCCCTCCCTGCCCTGCCTTGCCCTGCCCACTCTCGCCTTAGACGGGGCGGGGCGGGTGCTTGCCCCCGTTTCCTGCCCAATTTTTTTAAAAAAAATTTCCCGTTAATTATTATTTTTAATTAATTATATTATTTTCCTTCGAGGGGCGGGGCACCCCCGTCCCGTGACCCAAGGCGGGGCGCGGCTCTCCACCCAGCCCTGCCAAGCAGTTCGGGAATGATTTTTTTGTCCCATTCGGGATGGGGCAGGAAAAATTGCCATCACCACTCCAACATGTACATATATTGTATACGTAGATGTAAATATTTGATGCCATAATTTAAACCATTCTCTCCACATGTCATTTTTTACTATTTAAAGAATTAATTTACTAGTCCTGCTTTTGAAATATTTCACGCTTAACAAAAAAAAAAAGTACAAACTCTAAGGGTGTCAAGGATAACAAGTAACAACTTACAAACTTTGTCTTGTCAAGACTGAAAAAACAAAGTTAGAGCCCCATTTTTCATCAAAATGCATTTTTGAACATTGATTTGACCACGTTACAACCATACATTTTTCAATAAAATAATATTATGCGCAAATTTAAAACTTTTTTCCTATTTTTAATTACATATTCTTCATCATAACATTCAATGTGATAGGGTATGTTAATAAAGAATAAACATTAACAAACTTGTTCCTAAGACGGTGAGAGCAATGTTAAAACTATATATATAC
The DNA here is from genome assembly GCA_903798385.1 of Fraxinus cuspidata. NCBI lineage: Eukaryota > Viridiplantae > Streptophyta > Magnoliopsida > Lamiales > Oleaceae > Fraxinus > Fraxinus cuspidata. The sequence goes on from CAIGRP010001965.1 coordinate 14,100, forward strand.
ATTTTGTTCGATTTAATCGTACTTCCTCTGATCACAAGTTGAGTATAATGTCTTTTTGAATATGATCTGTTTCAGACTCAAAACTAGAAGAAAATTGTATAAATTTATTATGAACAACTTATTTCTTAAAAGGAACTGCTATTTACATTCAATATTGTCATATATTTGTCATACACTATATCTATCCCTATTAAAGTTATAATTTTTTGTTTAAATACTACTTTCATCCATATCACAATCCAATATTATTCTTATTAAATTCATTTATAGATTTAAATACTAAACATCAACACTATTATTATATATCTATCCTACTCTAAGTCTATCCCTATTATAATTTAAAAATTATAAAAAACAAATACTATATTTATCACCATTACATATAACATCAAGCTTTTTACAATTCAATAATTAATTCTATAGACTCCATATAATCACTGCCACCCTCAATGTCTACTTGTGAGACTATATGTTAGAAATTGTAGATGTTAGACTGTACGTTTCATACATTATGTTTAAGTTATGGAAGAGAGAGAGAGAGAGAGAGAGAGAGAGAGAGAGAGAGGGCAGTAGTTAATAGTAATATCGCGTGACAATTTATAAGCTATTTTCAATGCATAAAAAATTGGGTATGACAATTTTGCAGTAGAAACAACAACAATTTATCCTTGAAATTTGACATATGTTGCGGAAGATGAACATAAAAATAGTAAAAACTTAAGTTCCTGTTAGGTGTCCATTTTTTTGGAAAAATATTATTTTGAATAACGAAGTTTTGAAAAGTGTGATTGAACAGTAGAGAAAAGTTTTGAGTTTACGTGTAAAATATTTTGGTATACGAACGTGTGGTTGAAAATGAATATGTTAAAAAAA
>CAIGRP010001966.1:0-14693 GCA_903798385.1 Fraxinus cuspidata
TATTCTGAAATAGTAGATTGATGTGTGTGGTTGAAAAAGAATGAAAAGTTATTGATGTGATGGAAAATATTATTTTATTGAAGAATGTGTGGTTGAAAATGAGTAGAAGAATGAAAATGAAAATTTTAATGTGTACCAAACATGGGCTTGAGAAATTATGGATAACTTTGAGGTGAAAATGACTATCGGTGAAGGTCAATACGCAGTTGGAATAAGAACATTATTACTATGGTCGATATTATCATTTTTTACAGATCTAGTACAAAAAACCTCTAAATGAACTTTGATAAGACCTCGAAAGACTACCCAATTGGGGGAGTCGGCGAATCCAAAGTACCTAATGCCTCGTGAACATATTGTTCACCAATTTGCGTATATCATAACTGAAAGAGGTCAAAATTGCTTGTAAAGTTAAAAGAGTATGAATCGAGAAGGAAAAAAAAAAAACTCTACTTTTGAAACACTTTGATAATACTAGTGAATCAAAACCACATTTAATGAATTATTGCATGTATGGTTTTTTCCTCTTAAAAGATGGCTTAAAATGATAAAATCTAGTTAAAATATTATGAAAACTTGAAAAAGAATAAACATTTTTAGGTATATTAAGATAAAGTATAATTTTCACGTGTTATTTTGCTATTCACTTGTCTTGATTTGAATATGACACCGTTATTATGAGGATCGTCCTCACAATTTATTCTTATTCAAAAATTCATCGACAAACGATAAGATATTGTATTTTTGTATCTTGAATTGAACAATGTCATGAACATGTAGATAATAATACATTACAGTAGCAAGTGACGCTGAATTGTTTCACTAGTAATAGTGTGAGTTAAATAGGCTCATTTTCTAAAAAGGGATTTCTCTTATTTTCCAATTAATCATGTATATATTTCAATTCTATGATTTTTTTTTTTGTTGGGTTGAGCTGCTAGTAAATACGAGTAAAAATATATCAAATCATTATTAATTTAAGTATTTTGCGAATATGTTATAAAATCAAGAGTGATAAATCAATTAAAATCGCACAAGGTGTGTCTACAAGCTTTGTGCTTTTCTACATGGGTCGACAAGGCAATACTAACCATAAATTTTCATGATGGCTAATAACAAAAAAGTCAAGTAAAAAAAAAAAAAAACTTTACAAATGGACTCATAAATAATATGCACCATTCATTTATATTTATTTATAATTAAACAATTTATAAAATCTTCCCAAGCGAAAGCTTAATTTAATCATTTCTTATGTCACTGGATCATCATCTCGTACATTAGGTTGATCGCGAAAGATTATTATCGAAGAAGAATATAGTCAAAAAATACAAATCATCTTGTAGTGATAAAAAGACAAACCCACCACTAACCGACTATGAAAATATGCAAGATTCAAGAAGCCTAGCGGCCAATCTTCCAAGCAATTGGAACTAAAAGTATGTCGGAGGGCATATCAAAAAATAAAACATCACTATTAGTTCGCGCATAAACTTAGCTTCTGTAAATGCTCTGAGCATTCTTTTACAATTAAGTTCAAACTTTATCAAGTAATTCATAGAAACTTTTTTGACTTCGGTATCAAAATTTCTTGACGAGCATATTCCATTATGTATGAATATAGAGCAATTTGATCAAACTGATTATTCTATAATTTTTTCAAAGAACATATAAGTTGACATGGTAAGTGATGATAATTTACTCCCACCCAGTCTCCTAAAATTCCGATGAGACGGGAAGGATAATTACCATTTCGATCTCATTCCAACCCCATTATCATGTCTAACTTTTCCTTCCCTTCATCTTTCCTAGGTCATTCTCCCCGTCCTCGTGCTCATGATTCCCTCTCTCGCTAGCACTTGTGATCGGCAAATTTTTTTAGGGAAAGGGTGGGGAGGAAGGGTCTTATTTTTTAGACGAAACGAGAAAATAAGGGTAAAATATAATTTGAAATAAAAATCTCATGTTTGTTACTTGAAGATATTTTTTGTCAAAAAAATATAAGTTGAGGACCAACTTGTAGCATGGTGAATAGTACAGTTTTGATAGACAAATCTTATGATCGAGGGTAAATGAAATGTCGTTGAAACTTGGAAATCAGGCCCGAAAGCCCGACTGTGTTTTCCCATATATGAACAAGGCCGCGTTTGGTTCGCGTTAAACATCTCAGGAAAGAAAAATGGCAGAAGAAAAAACACCACCACCGGCGTCGCCCCTGCCGGCTGCAGATGCGCAGCTTTTTGAGCTTCTCTCCAATCTTCTCCAGCAGGTAAACTACTCCAGAAAGATGCAACAATACATATATAATCATTTTTGTCTTTTAGTTCCTTCTTTTTTCATTATCAAAAGTTAAGGAATTATGACTGCGTAATGATTTTGCTGACATGGGTATTATTTTTAATCGTTACGCGTTAGAAATTGTTTATTTTCGATCTTCTGATATGTGATCTGGTAATTGGGGCAAAACTCCTATTCTTGATATGCCTCTTTTGACTTATGGTACATTGATTCAAAATTGAGATACATTTTAAAGATAATGCTGATTTTACTCAGTTCTGCTGTACGTAAGAATAAATTCTTTCGACGATTACAGTGATTTCTAATTTTTCTTTCTCACCGTGACGTTTGTGATAATTGGCAGCCTGGCAGGGCCTGAGCTCTTTTTCACATTTTAGGTTTTTTTAATCTTTATGATGATTTTTCTACTGACATAATTAGGACAGATTTTTATTTTTTATAGTTCTTAGAATTTATCTTTACATCTGATTTTAATTTTTAATTCCCATTTCCTGTAATGTAATGGGTAAGTAACCAACGCAAAGTCCTGAAAATTGTGAGTAGTATCAAATCTAGACCAAAATTTTCATTTCATGCATCATGTTTTTATGTCGGTAGCATGAAGTCGAGCATTTTGTCTCTAGATGTGTGTCAACAGTTTTGCGAAATGTGTACTATGGCTAGAAGTTGGAAGAAGATTCGAAGCATATTTCGGCTAGAACTAGTGTCATCTGACCCTTGAGTAATGTGAAAACAAGGAAGTTAACCGTGTAATTTTAAATCCTTCATGTTAAACTGAATTGACTGACCGCTAATTTCAAGAATAATAACCTAGTCATCTGAAATCAAAATTGTATCATATGAACACAATAAAGGTAGAATGGGCTGCACCAGCTGAAGGAATAAAGTAGAATAATAAACTACAAGAGTGAATCCAAGTTGTCACTGATTTTGGTACTCCAATCCATGGATAAAGATATTAGTAAAGACCACATGCTTTGCCAGGTTGTTGAAGTGTCAGAATTTTAGTTATGATAATGAGTGAAGAATCAACGGAGGCAACATGACACGACACGAGAAACTAGTGCAGTAATTTCTTCACAGTCAATGCCGTACTTTTGATAAACACACTATAACATCTCCAAGAGACTCTTTACTTTTAAAGAGTATATTTAGCAATTTAGAGAATGTCTATAATTTTAGAGAGTGAAATTTTGTAAGTACTCCAATAAATTTTTTTATTTTTAACACTTAACTTCACTACTTCAAAAAATTATTTATTACTTTTTACTATCTTTTATTTTCACTGGATGACCTTCAAATTATATTATTTGCCTCCATTGAAAATTAAAATACGTTGAATGCATTTGATGTTAGAGAGTTGGTTAATTCGTAGAGTCTATTAGAGCATAATTTTAAGGGTTGACATAAAAAAGATCTTATATTTAAAGAGTCCTTTGAAGATGTTCTTAGTTGCTGGTCTATAATTGTAATGGTCTGTCAATCTAGCCGACTGATTTTTAATTTCAAAGCCCATTTGCTTCTGACCGTAAGATTTATCCTGTTGTAATTAATCCAATTTACGAGTTAGTAAGAGCTTAAAGTGTTTTTACATATTGCTTTCTACCATACACTGTTAATCAATGTGAGCTTCATGAAAGGACTGGGGCTCAGCAAACATATTAAAGATAGTATAGGATTGAAATCACAAAGATACCAGTGTAGAGCTTTTACTCGAGGAAAAATGAAAATCACTTCCTCTTGATGTATACTGTTTATTGGGATAGAATTAGTACAAAAGTTTCCCCTCATGGAATAAATCACAAGTGTACAAGACTTTCTAGGCCTATATATTTTCATCACATTCAATGTTGTGTGTGTCACTATTTCTATCTTGGCATTATGTGGAAGTTAGGGGTAAGCAAACTAACTGAAAAACCAACCTGTCCTGACCTGATATGGGAAGGTTTTCAGCAGGAATGCGGGGTTGGGTCAGTTACTGTGCAATCAAAAAGGCTGTCTGGTCAGGTCGGTTACAATGATTTGGGCCCAATCCCAAACCAACTTATTGAAACTGAACCAACTAAACTGAATTGGTTTGGGTTGCAATTACTGTTTCGATTTGGGGTTATGCCAAAAACCAACCCAGCCCAACCCAACCCGTCCCATGCACACCCCTATGTGGACATCACTCTGCACAACCAATATGCAGCCATGTGAATTATTCACGAATAATCAGCACTCCACCCTCAATATTGCGCACAACTAATTTGCGCCTCACCAATCCATGGTCACTTTCGCTTTCATGTCTGATCATGATGCAGCCACTATGTGAAAAAGACAACCAACCTACCATCTATAATTCGATCAATGTTTGCTTATTCCGGGGCTCAACTCAGACCACTATCCTGATCATGCAGTAGCCACTACGTCAAGAATAAAAATCTCACACCATAGACTTCGTTCTCCATTTACGCTTCTTATTATTGTTTGACATCTATTATGTTTTCTCGCCTTTATTTAGGTCACCCATGAGAGAGCATTAAGATTGAATATCCCACATTTACCATAGATAAGCTCCTCACTCAATATGAAGGAATATTGAGGGTGATCCTAATTCTTTAACTACATGGTGGTTTTTGTGTATGGGGGACAACGAACCAACAGTTGTAGTCTGATGCTCTTCTAGTAGGTGTTCGTGGTGATTTACTTGGTAAATTGAGGCGTAAGCCTTGAGAAATGACGCTCAAGCGTAAGCTTCGAGACGCTTGATGAAACCCTTACGCAAGGGTTCCTTCAAGTGTATAGCCTTAGACACTAAGTGAAAAATGATTGTAGCATTCGATGCTGAATTATGGTTATTTCTTCATATGATCGACATATTAATCAGTTTCTTGTGTTCAATATTCGGTTGGAGAACCTCCTTTTGACATAATTGCACGAAACACCTCACAAATGCACCCACAACCGTATGTTTTATATTTTGCCATACATAGGAATGTGTCCAAATCAGTAGCCAATACAGTGTAGACTTTTTCCTTGAATCGCTGAAGTCACCGAGATTAATTTTTTTGCCATGTACCAGCAGTAGTTTCTTGAAAGCAATAAAACTTTAAAGTATTTCTTTCTTCTTAGAATCCCGGTTCTTTTTTCTCTGTAGTCCCGTTTCACTGATATATTTCCTTCTCTGTTGATAAACATTTTTAGGTGGAATCATTAACAAATCAAGAAGAAGTGGAGTTGCGTGCCAAGATTGAAGCCCTGGGATTGGAGGTTACAAAAGTTCCGTCCAAATCTTCTCGAAATCTCAATGAGGTATTCCAAGGCTCAATTCAGCCATTTTTGGATTCTTTTTAAAGGCATGTTTGGTGTGTATTACTGTCAAGAAAAAACATATAATAGGCAAGATTTAACTTCTTTTCCTTTATTAATACATTCCTACCAAAACATCCCTTTAAGGTAATGTATGTTTGGCACGTAGTATTACATAAAATGGTCAAGATTTTTTTACTTCTTTACCATCCGACTAATCCTCTATTTACATTCTGTCTTTGCACCTGCAAGTTTATCGTTTGCGAAGTACAGTTTCTTGCATAACTATTTTTTTGTTGGAATATCTTCTTGTCTAATTAGATGGAGATAGCAAATGAGTTGGATAAAATATCAGCAAAGTTGGACGACGTAGATGAGATGATATCCTCAGCAATGGCTGCAGACCCGCAGGTCCAGTCACTCTTAAGTAGTACAGCTGATGTATGGATGCCAGTTATTACTGCCAATTCTGATGAAAGGCGTAATTTTACAGCAACGGTTGGAGAAGATAACCATGAAGCCAAGGGGAAAGATTCTGAGTAGCTCCTCTATTTATAAATATTGTGATTTCTTTGTGAACGTCAATAAATGCATTTCTTTTTAGAATAGCCAACCAAACGGCAATAGCCGTGATAATTTCAGGGAGAAGAATGGATTTTAGTGGCTCAAGCACTCGTCTGATTTTCAAATCGAAGTAAACATTCCAGCTACACCATAACAAGAATTCTTACATGAATTGCCAAAATGCATGTCTCCATCACTGATCACAATCTGTTGGCTTAAGAGTACAAAAACAATGCAAAATCAAACTCATTTTAAAGGAGGTGGATAGACAATTAAGCCGATAATCCACATTACTATGGATCCAATGATCCAACATAAGAATACAAAGACTAAAAAACCAGCCACAATGGTAAGGAAGGGAGGACCTTGGGCAGCTTCGGCGCTTTTAGTTTCATTTGATCCTTCTGAAGGATTAGCGTTTGAGGCAAATACAGGATATAGCATTGGTCTCACTTGAAGTCTGCATTCATTCTTAAACCTGAACAGAAGAAATAATAAGTCGTTTGCTTGGCAAAGATGCTGACAATAGTAAAGGGACGGACAATGCAGTTGTTTAGTTTATGCTTATGCAGAAGATTTTTACAATTACAAAAATGAACTGGAGTTCAAAATAAGCTAGAACTCAATGCAATGCATATTTTTTGTTGTCTTCCTCAAAATCACCTACCACGAGGTGTATCTTGTATCTCTGACAAATTAATTGTCAAAATCGGTGATGATCTTTACGTCTTGTGCTTACATATACAATAAATGCATGTTTAGTACTCTATAGTGGACAATTGACATAAGTGAACGGTATAATGATCAAGATTTTAACGTTTTCACTATTCTATCCAATGTTATCCAATACTTACTATCAAACACGCACTAAGTGTGTTAGTAATACTTAAAAGTGATTCTATTTGAAAAGGCTTATTCATTGTGGCAACTATTTTCCATGAGAAGAGACATGCAATTAACAATTAAGTGTGACCACATATCAAGTTTTCAAGGCTTTTTGACATTGGATAGAAATGAATGATACACAACATTTTCCACAACAATTTTAAGGGTGCATTGACGTCCTTCAGTATAACTTAAAATTTATTGGTCAAAACACAGTGGAATAACAAAAAACAAACCTTTTAGAAATTATACTATCATGTCAATGATCAGCATACAAATTCCTAAACTAGAGATTACATATAAGCTACATGCGAAAATTGCCTGATAAAACTAATGCTTCAGGAAAATTGCCCTTGCACTCAAACAAGAAGATAGAGATCTCGAGACTCTTCTTCCACAACTTTCCTCACCTTTGAACTCTGAACTTATGCAGGGAAGAAGAGAGATGGCAGAAGGAAGTGTGCTAGTCACACGAAAATTCTAGCATATTTTACTACTCAATATTCATTATATTTTAGTGTGCCAGCATTAACGTGTCTGTGTATCAATACACACACACAATCTTTTTAAAGAAGGAAAACTTTTTTTATTTGTTCGTATTCCAAATGAAATAATTCCCCATATGGTCTTATGTTAGTTTCTCCAAGCTAGCAATATCATACAGCTCTGATATGATTAGGAATCCAAGTCAAGTTCTGTGAAGGTCACGATGTAATTCACATCTAGGTTAGTTAAGACATCATGCCTATATTTCAGACATTCTTAAAATTCCGAATTTCTAAAACAGAGTCTAGATCCACAACTCCCTTCTGGACATCTAGACTTAGTTCCACAAATCTCGAACTCATTTGACATCCAAACATCATTCCTGTGTCACTTAATTCAACTGAAAAACCCTTTTGGATACATCCACAGTTCCTTTCGTACATCCAAACTTGATTTCAGGGTACTTAATTCAAATTCAAAACCCTGGGATACAGAAAACATCCTAAACTTCTTTAGCTTGATTCGTCTCTGCATCTCACTCTCACCTTCTCTTTTGTGTGCGTTAAACTAGGTCATGACCATTTGGCCGCAGGAAGTAATAACTCTTTCCGCTCACAAGAAACTCTTTCTAACGACCTTTTCTTGAGAATAATTCCATGATATTTCTTTAGAGTCCTTCAGTTTAAGAATGACACCTAGCATGTATATAAGCAAATTCTGCACCTTCAATCCCCATTCTATACTCAAATGAGCAATTGAGTAATGAGTCTCCATTTCATCGCTCTTGGCATTTGACTCCCAATTTCAATATTTATTTTGGCTTTTGGTCCCCACTCTTAAATTTTGTAGCATTTGGGTTCCCACTGCAAATTCGGTACAATTTGACTGACAAAGTGTCACTTGCCTAGCACACGACACACTATTTTGAGCGTATAATGGCTAATTCGAAAAAGAAAAAATCATCTCCTCGCCAATCCCCTAATCTCCGTTGCTCTTTCCAGTCACCGTTGCCCCCTCTAGTCCCCATCCCCATCCACATCACCCCCACCCCCAAACCCATCACCTCCTCTCCCCTTTGCTCCTGCAGACCCCGCCTGTGGATTGATGCATAGAACAAGAAAAGGGTTCCATCCCAACAAATACAATGGGGAACCTAGTAAAAGTTTAATTTATTTTCACAACATCCCAGTACCAATTTTATCACCAATCACCAGATGTTTACTTTTTGTACCATGGTTTCTCTTATCTCTATATTGTCCCTTAAAAGTTAAAACTCTTCAACTCGAAAGAAACAATGACTAATTAATATCAATACCAGCCCCCACATACTACAATTGTGGCCAATCCAACGTAAACCCTTTTTACCTGCTGTTAGCCTGTTTACAACTTTCTTTTGTTTTTTTTTTCTTTTTTTTTTTTATATAGGACAGGCTGCCAGGAAACAGGATATCATAATCATTTATATTACATTAGGTAGTATAATAAACTCTGAATTCAGCAAAACAAGAATCAAGCACTGCAGGGCTTCAGGTCAAACAAATCATCAAAATACGTAATCAGATGAACAAAATTAATAACCTTGAAAGATCTGAATACAGCAAAAAATAACTTAATTATGAATCAAGAACCCATCAACCCAAAAGAGTGCTAAGTCATTCCAAGAAACATTTACCCCAAGCTCAACTACCCAATACCCATCGTCCACAATCACAAACCCGATTCTTATTCAGACAGCCCAAAAAAGGGACACGAGATTTAATTAATTGGCTGTTAGTTCCAGATAAACAGAAAATAACCTCCAAGGAAACAATTGAAAACTGTTAAGAAAGTGCCTGAAATGGAGATGGGTCGCCGGGGAATTTTTCCCAAAAGTTAACGAAAGTGGAGACTTGTGAAGTGCGGAGCAGGGACGACGAAGCATTGGAACTAACTGAGCAGAAAAATGCAGAGAGGCCATGTTTTTTTTTTTTTTTTCCGGTGGAAATTGTAGTGTAGGGTATGAGTGGCAATTGTAGAAGGGTTTGCTATATATCAACCACACGCACTCACTGTATGGGTTCCCGAATTTATTTATTTTATTGGAGGTGAGCCCGCTTGAAAGGAGTATATATATGAGGTTAATTCTCCAATGTACAAATAGCAAAATTTATTATAAAAAGACGGGTTTTGCTATTTGTATATCATGATATTATAGTTGACATTTCAGTATATTACCTCCTCATATCTAAGGGATCCACGAATTTTTTATTGGATGTGAGCTTCTATCTTTCTTGAGGACGTCAGTCCCGATGTACAAACAGTAAAACCAATAGAAAGGCTAATGTGCCTATTTCAAGTCTTGACCCAGTGAATTGTTTGTTGGTGCTACCTCCCCTCTCATAGCTTGATAAAAATTGTGCACGCTTTCTGGGTTAAACTTGTCCCGTGATTGTCTAGATTAATGTTCAATGTGAAAATTATATTGAATACATCTTTTTTCTTAAAAATGTTAAAATACACTTTTTTTCCCTAAATCTTTAATTTTTACCCTGTACGTAAATTATTTCTTTTAAAAAGTTCCTATATTTTCAATTGTATAAACCGTTTCATAAATTTTTATGTCATTTTGAACAAAAAAAATACATAACTCTCTTCACTTTCAAACCTAACACCATGGACCTCAACCCCACCACACCCACTCTGACCTCGATCCCACCACCAGTTGCTTACGAGTAGGAACAAGCTGATTGCACTACCATGCACAAAGGTCTGGGAATGAAAGATCGGGGTTCGCGAAGATCTGCGCGACTTTTGTCGCAATGCTAGACATCATTCCATCGCTCATATTAAATCTAACATAGGCTATTTGAAATTTCAAGTTTAATATTATGGTTGTGGTTCGTAATTTCCCTGAAGAATTTTATGGTTAAAGAATGAAGAAGATGTATAATATAATAGGGACTGGTATTAAAAGTCAAATGACTACAAGAATAGAAGAAAGTTTTCCTTCAACGTGGGTTTGGTTGAATTTTTTCATGTTAATTTTGTTGTACTCGGGCTTGGTTTAGCTAAAAATTTAAATTTTAGTAGATCTATAAAAGTTGACATAGCTTCGAATGAAAAATTAATAAAAATTGTTAGTTCCATAAAATGAAAGGTTGAAAGTGAATTTAAAGGAAAATGAGTTTTAGAAAATGGGGGCTATTTTCTTAGTTTCATTTGATTTTTTTGTTCTTTTTAGCGTGGAAGAGAAGAAAGAGACTTGTTGTTGACCATGGTGGTGATGGCGGGAAAATTGTGGAGTGGAGTAGTGTCGAGCGAGTAACGTAATGTGTTACTCATGTTTTGGATGGTGATGATAGCAAACTAATGGTGTTTTGGATGGTGATGATAGCAAACTAATGGTGTGAAGTTGGTGTCGAGCGAGTAACATAAATAGCTACTCATGTTTTGGATGGTGATGACTATAGGGGTGATACGAAGCGGTTTCATGCAAGCAACATAATGTGTTGCTCCTATTATGTGGCAATGACGACGACAAATGGTGCTGTGATGGTTTCATATAGGTAAAATAAAGTGTTAGTTGTGTTTTATGGCGATGGGGCCATATTAATATAATAATATATTTATTTAGAATTTAGATGATCATTATTTATGTTACAGTGGGGCCGTTGTCACATTATTCAATATCTTAAAATCAACCATGATCTGAACTCTAGGTAAATAGCATCTCACATTAATATTGTTCAATTTTAGGTTGACAAACTTAAAGGCTAACTAACTCTTCTTGATCGAGCGAAGTATATATCTAAAGATCACAATACCCCACTTGCCAAGTACACATGCGAGGGTAAAATGTCGTGTCGCTCTAGCTTACCTAAAAAATAGCATTAGATTTCACTAAATAAAACACATGAGAAAATAAAATGATATAAAATACTCAATAATTGATTCTCCTTTTAACATAGATTGTTTCCACCGTTTCTCTTGAAACGCCATTTTAAAAAAAATCGACCTCATTTCTTGATCAAAAGTACAATACAAGGAAATGAAGTGGTATATAAACAAGTTAATAATATTTCATTATCCATTTAATATGTTGTTTTTTTTCCACCCCATTCTTAAAGCACCATTAAAACTTGTTAAGCCGCTTAAGTGAAGTTTAAGACTTGTTTTAACATCTTTTAAGTACACGATATGCTCATAATATTAATGCTTTCAATTTTTTTAATACATAGATAAACTCATAAAATGTATAGAAGACCTCTTATAAGGTAAGTTTTAAGATTCCAAGAGCCCAATTACACCTCTTCATACTTTTGAAATTAAATTGACTTAGAGAGCAAGATAGGCATAATCTGTCGCTTTGGCCGAGTGGTTAAGGCGTGTGCCTGCTAAGTACATGGGGTTTCCCCGCGAGAGTTCGAATCTCTCAGGCGACGATTATATTTTTTGTAGTTTTTTCCCCTCTCTTTTATTAATCTTTTGACTTTTTGTCCACACAAAAGTTTATTCCAGTTACTTTAGATATGATGACGTAATGATTATTAAAATTTCATAGATTATAGTAGTTGGGAATATTCTTTCTCGAGCAAAACCTATTCAAAGAGTTCATAATGGCATTCATTCTTTCTTTTTCTTGTTCATTATTTTTGCTTATAATTCACTTAATTCTGTTTTCTGGAAACTCGTACCGATAAAACGAAAGAAAAAAAATCAAAAAAATATAATTCATAAGTGTATGAGACTAATTGCATATGAAAAGTGACACGAAAAAATATTCTAGAGTCATAGCAACTATTGCAATTCGTTAGTGCCCAATGTCGGTTCATTATCGCCATTGAGGAATTTTAATGTGTGTTTTGTTTACTGTTTTTAGTTTTCAATTTTTTAAAATACTAAAAATGTGTTTGTTATGATATTTTAAAAATGCGTTTTCGAAAACAAGATTAAATTTATAATATAAAACTTAAAACGTATTTTTGATATTTTTAGTGTGTTCATTAAAAATTATGAAAATACTCAAAATATGAAAAACAAGCACCTAAATAAAATTCTAAACATTAAAAGGGACAAACTAAACCCTTTTTAGTAATCTTAAAACAGTCACTCGAAAATTAAAGATGAATTCAAAATTGAAAATCGAAACGCAAACTAAACAATTATATTCTCCAAATACTAAAAGAGTTTGTAAAGTAGATACATTCCAACAGTTGATAACAACTAATTTTTAAGATTAGTTCTTTAGCTGTCACGTAAATAGCATCATAGATCCTTCATTCTATGGAATATGTGCTAACACGACTTCAGTACGTGGCATGTCGAGTCATTGGGCCATTAGCTCAACGAAAATATCTTCATTTTTTATATAATTAGATAATTACCTAGAATTTTATGATCATTTTGAAAAATCACGTTAAATGTAATTCCAAAGTAAAAATTACGGTTACTTTTTCCCACAAGTGAGCTGATGGTCTATACTTAAGCGACGGTACATGCATAGAGTGAAATATAGTGATAGTGTAAGTTTAAGAAAAAAATCGACTTGATCAAACTCGACGATCAAAAAAAGTGAAATGTATTGTGTTAAAATACCAAAAAACACAACTCTAACATTTTCTTTAAAAAGTGATACATCGTGTCACTTTCTAATATATATACCTAAGTCACATCTAAAATAAAATATGAAAACTAGTAGCTAAATATTATTTTAATAAGTTCTTATATAAAAACTCAAATTACACGAAGTGCGTGACATTTTAATGTAAAATGACAAAAAAGTCTCTTTATAATGCAAATCTTTAATTTTTTTATATTTTTAATGTTTTTTATTCTTCAATTAAATAGTATTTTTAAAATAAATAAGTAATATTTGAAAATAATTAATTATTTAAGCGAGATGGTAAACGAGGATTTTTTAATACTGATCCACCTCGTTGTGATCCCATTAGAACCCTGAAAATTGAAGAATAAAATTGGATTTGGAGATGAAATTAAAACCAAAATTTGAGCATTTATACCTTTTAATATAACTTTAAAAGATGATGGCTAAATATTGGTTTTAAGCGTTTTTATAAGCAAATTGCTAACTTGGGCAAAGTCTTATTAGAAAACGTCGGCTGGAAAGCGACACGATATGTGACATTTTAACTAAAAAGTGATTCGATGTGTCATTTAACAGTAAAGAACCAAAGCCAAAGCACAAAAATAAAAAGAAATAGATAACACTTAAAATCATATTTTAACCTGCTAAAAGTTCCTTGAAATTAGAAAAAAAAAAGAAAGAAATTGCCTATTGAATTAATGAAAAATCCAAACCAAAAATTACTTAAATCTACGAGCAGTTGATGAATAAGCATGCAAAAGCAAACAAGATCGTCAAAAATCTCAAATTTAGAAATATTTAATGAATATCTTGAATAAGAAATAAAAAGCTTCAAAATAAAAATGAGTATGTTACCTAGAAAAAAAAACGAATTCTACCCTGATATTGAAATTGAGAACAACACAAATACTAAATTTTGTAAAATGAATTCTATATCCGATATAAGGATGTAGAATTATTTTATTTTATTTTTAAGGAGTAGTGCTAAATTTCTTCACAATAATATGGAAGAAATGAAATTTCACTTTGAATCTGCAAATTTTGGTAGTGTTTTTCAAATTTCAAATTTTGTTAGGTTAGAACATCTCCAAAATATATTAGTTAAAAATCAATTATTGCTTTGATGCCAATTTGTCACGCAAAAACAATAATAGGCATTATAAAATAATAACAAGAATATCCAAATTTACGTGAAAACTTAAGACGACAAAAATAAAATAAAATAATAATAATAATTGAAGAAAAGAAAATTTACTATATAAAAGATGATTGCAAGAGGTGGAGTTACCGGAATGATACGATATGAAGAAACCCTAACATACATTATATATAATAAAACAAGTCCATACCTCAGACCCAAATTCCTCCACTACAGACCCCTTTTTTGACATAATTTTAGTTTCATCACATATGTCGTACTACGAACTTTCCGGGTCATGCCAAATAGGAGTCACCTTACTCTAACAGTAATAGTGAATTTTCAAAAAATGTGTGATTAAATGGTAGGATTTTTTTTTGACTTTATGTGTAAAATTATTTTATCGAAAAATTATGTACTTGAAAATAAGTTTGAGAAAAAATGATTTTT
>CAIGRP010001968.1:0-10001 GCA_903798385.1 Fraxinus cuspidata
TAGGGAATGGTCCACAAATATCTATGTATATCAATTCTAAGACATCCGAAATTCTGTTAGCACCTAATCTCTTTTTTTTGGTCTGTTTTCCCTTGATACAATCAATACATACATCAAAATCTATAAAGTCCATAGAATCCAAAATACCATCTGACACAAGTCGTTCAACTCTAGCTTTTGATATGTGACCTAAGTGCTTGTGCTATAATTTTGCGGAATTTTCTTTATTTAATTTGCGTTTAGTACCACGTGATTCCACATGGAAGGTTTCATTATATGATGCAGCAGTATCAAACAAATATAGGTTATCGTATATACATAATGAACCAGTTCCAATAACATTGAAATTTAACGAAAGACTAAACTGATTGTTTCCAAATGAACAATAATATCTAGATTTGTGTAACAAATAAACAGAAACTAAATTTCGTCTAAAAGACTGTACAACAAAGGTGTTTTTCAAATCCAAATAATGACAAGTTCCTAATAACAACCTAAAAGTGCCTATTACATCAACTTCCACCGATTGGCCATCACCCACATAGATGTATCTTTCACCATAATTTGGTCNAAACAGAAATCAAATTCCGTCTAAAAGACGGTACAACATAAGTGTCTTTTAAATCCAAATAATGACCAGTTCCTAATAATAACCTAAAAGTGCCTATTACATCAGCTTCCACCGATTTGCCATCACCCACATAGATGTATCTTTCACCATAATTTGGTCTTCGGCAACTCAGGCAACCTTGCATAGAAACAATTATGTGAGTAGTAGCACCAGAATCTAATCATCAAGTATTTCTAGGTACTGAAGATAAATTAACTTCAAAACAGACCAAAGTAAGAATTGTACATTTCTTTGCAAGCCAGGCATGCCCAGTCTTATTGCAAAAGAAACAAGTCTCATTGTCTTTCTGTCGTTTCTTTTGTGCTGGACACTTAGGAGCAGCATTATATTCCTTCTTCATTTTCTTGCCCTTATCCTTAGAAGTGTTTGCCAAGTGAGCGCTTTCAATTTTTTCTTGCTTCAACCAAAATGAGCTCATTTAGAGACCATTTCTCATTCTAACAATTACAACTGACCTTAAATTAACTAAATTGTGTAGGAAGGGAGATTAATACTAAATGTACGAGCAAGTCATCAGACAGCCCGAGCTTTAGTCCCTTAAGTTTTGAAGCAATGTGAGACATCTTCATGATGTACTCCCTTATATTTCCCTTTCCATTATACTTCATTTAAATCAAGTTTTGCAAAAGCGTGTTTGATTCAGCTTTATCGCTTTTTGCAAAACGCTTTTCAATTTCGATGAGGAACTTCTTGCATTAATTACTTCTTCGGATACTGCTCCTCTAAAAGCCTTCGGAATGACGCACTTAATGATCATTAGACTCATGCGATTTGAGCAATCCCACTTTTCAAAGTTCCTATTGTCATCAAGTGAACTTTCTTCCGTAAGAGAAGTGGATTTCTCAATCCGGAGTGCAATGTCTAGATCCATGCAACCAGAACAATCAATATGTTCTTTTTTCAATCCTTGAAGTTTGTGCCATTAAGCACGGGAATAGAATTAACATTAGCAGATATAGTAGTAGCAGATGAAATAACTGTATGAAAAACAAAACAAACAAACAACTATGCTTACATCAATATCCACACTTAATAATCAATAAATTCAAATAATGGTAAGCCTCGTATTAAGATACCTAGCACATCATTAATATCAAGTCTTTGGACAATAATACTAATTGCAAATGGTACTCTTGGTGTAGTGATCAAACATTGACAATAATTCCTGTCAAATAATAAATCCATCTTTGGATTGATTTATTATTCACATGGAAACCTTACAATTGTCACATGTTTATCACCACAAGTGCATGTGCAATTCGGCCAAATATTGACCTTCCTTTGGGCCGATCAATATTCGCATGAATAACATACACACAAATTCCTTCTAATATTCTAAGTTAATNCATGGAAACCTTATAATTGTCACATATGTTTATCACCACATATGCATGTGCGATTCGATCAAATATTGACCTTCCTTTGAGCCAGTCAAATATTCGCATGAATAATACACACATACACAAACACTTTTAATATTCTAAGTAAATTAATTTTCATAAGAGAGGTTGATTTGGCAACATGTTGCTTCAATCAATTCACTTTCGAAAACATTAGGAATACAAAAAATTAATTATTCAATATTTTAGGGGCCAATTTAAATCAATTATGAACACTATCTTTGGATTGATTTATTATTTATATGGAAACCTTATAATTGTCACACATGTTTATCACCACAGATGCATGTGCGATTCGATCAAATATTGACCTTCCTTTGAGCCAGTCAAATATTCGCATGAATAACACACACACAAACACTTTTAATATTCTAAGTAAATTAATTTTCATAAGAGAGGTTGCTTTGACAACATGTTGCTTCAATCAATTCACTTTCGAAAACATTAGGAATACAAAAAATTAATTATTCAATATTTTAGGGGCCAATTTAAATCAATTATGAACTTTAGCCAATTTAAATCAATTATGAATTTTAGGGGCTTAATTATAAAATTTAGAACTTTAATGGCCCAAATAAATTAATTTTTAAATTTTAGGACTCAATTATTAAATCCAAAACTTTAATAGGATGAATTGTAACCTTAAGAGACTCAATAATAAAAGTTTTAAGGTTAAGGAACTTGAACTTTAAAAACTTAACCCTAATTTAATATTGCAACCAAGGCCCTTAAATCATCTAATTTACAACCCATACCCCCACCTCAAAATTCATCCTAAACCACTGGAAACCTAGATTTTTTTGAAGGAACCCGGGGGCAGGCTCGCCTGTGCCACCCCCAAACCTGAAGATGTAGTCGGCGCTGCTATCTGCAGCGGCGCCTTCGCGCGCTGCTTTGCACAACGGCGCAACACCCGGTAGCACCGCAGTGCCTCCGTCGGCGTTGCACTGAATATTTAAAAAAAAAAACTGAATTTCTTGAATTTCAATCGAAAAAAATTTCAAATTTAACAAAAATAAATCCGGAATTTTTAAATTTGAAAACCATAATATTATCAAGAATCAAATTTAAATTTTGGTTCTCAATGATTCAATATGAATTGACTCTGATACCACTTGTAAGAATTGGAAAATGTTAAGTTTTCTATCAAACCCTTCCACATACATATAAATCATCCATGCTCTGATACCACTTGTAAGAATTGGAAAATGTTAAGTTTTCTATCAAACCCTTCCACATGCATATAAATCCTCCATGTTGAAATCAAAGCGAAGATTATAAGTGAAAGCATACCTTGATCCATAAATGTGATTACTTGAACGAGTTATGATCTTCCAATTGATACGTAGTCCCTCAGAAATTTTTTCTGTTGATGGGGATGCAGAGAGACGGAAAAACTCACGTCCAATTGGGAACCATGACCCATGATATAGTAACTGAATATGCAGTTATTATTTTTCAATTATTTTATATTGACCCCTCATCAATTTAAAATAACCGTTCTGGTTTCTACACTTTATTTCCATGACATTTTATGCAGTTATTATCATTCAATTCTTTTAAATTGGTCCCTCATCAATTTATAATAACTGTTCCGGTTTCTACACTTTATTTACATGACATTTAATACCCATTAGTCCAAAATTAGCTTTAATGGATCACTTATTGACTAAGATTTAAAAATAGCACCACACATTTAATATATATACATGTGTGGCCCCATACGTTGGAATTTTCCAACGTAAACTGCTGGACCTCATTCCATATTCTGCATTTTAATTGCATGCTAAATGCTGACCACAAGAGAAGTCCACTAGTGAATGTTACGTGACCTTTCAAGCACTTACCTTAATGTTTGTCTCCTTTTAAGAATCCAGGGCATAGAATCGTATGCAAAGTAAAATTTGCTGGCACTGAATTCGAATATAAATAGGTTAGCTACACATTAAATCTTCTCAACAATCTCAAACAAGAGCAATTAAGCATTAATGCCATTAATTCCCTCTTCACTTGAAGAATTAAAAAAAATGATAGGATGGGAAGATGTGTACAAGGTGGTGGTGGTGGTCACGGCACCACTGTATATAGCTTTGATTTTAGGGTATGGGTAGTGTAGACAAAGAGAAGCTATGGACCTATGGTTGTTGACCTTGTTGTTCAGTTTTCAGTAATTCAAGCCATCGTGTGGCTAACAAATCTATTGTTCGTCTTAGAAATTAGACGAGCTGAGAATGACTTCTATTCCAATAATAATAATACAAATGCTTTAGCCTTTGGAGATAAAACGCGTAAAGATTTGGAAGAAAATGCTACTGCAAAGACGGAGGATGAGGTGAGCATCACCACTAGACCATCTTTCTGCTCTTTGCTGAAAACTGTTGGCCTCAAACTTTGATTGAATCAAACTCATATGCATGTATAATAGGCATTATTTGGGCATTCTTAGCTAACAGGTATATATAGGCTACTGTACTATAGCATTCGATTGGTAAATTCTTACATGAACATATATTTTTATGATCTTTTTAATATTCTTTTTGTGGGATTACTAACTTATTTAGGTTCACTCTCCTAAATTTACCTAATAATATTATTAATTAGGTTTCATTTGCTAATGCCTAGCATCATAGAAGGATCAATTTTAATCATGTCGAAAGCTGGTACAGGCACTGCCATGTTTAGCATGGGTGAGAGACTGATCATAACCCTGCATGTCTAAACAAATTACACGCACGCACAGCAAAAACTAAAGCACATATAATTATGTTATCTATGTGTCCCTATTGAATTCAGGGTTGTTCATGGCAATGCAAGAGAAAAATAATTGCCTGTGGTGCAAGTTTAACTGTATTTGAAATGGCTTTGAGATTTATTGCTGGACCACTCGCCATGGCCATCGAGTCGCTCGCAGTGGGTTTGCATGGCGATGTCTTGCGTTTTGCTATAATACAGGTAGCTTCCACAAAAATTCATCACATAACTTCGAAATGGCATAGAATTTAATGCAGAAAAGTAATCTCCTATCATCGGAATAAAATGTCTGAAATACAGGGTACTAGGCAAGGAGATATTCCTTATTCTTTGATTTATTAATTATTTTACTTTGCAGGCGGCAATGCCACAATCCAGATCAGTTGAATATATGAAAATTAAATTAACAGACATTTATTTTCAAATTTCAGTGTTATCTTTGCAATAATATTTGTCCCTCCCGGTTGATCGGTTATTACGCAGTTTTGGAGTTTGTACATTGATGATCTCTTGAAGTTGTTAAATATAGGTCACAGGCCAAATTAGAGATCCATATAGTATTAACTGTTTCAATTTCTCATTTTTGTATTATATTATCAAATCTTTCCACTATGATTGAGATTATTGTTTCAGAATTTTCCCTAGCTAACTAGGTAGATTCCATACGATAAGGGTTTTTCAATAACAAATTCAGTATAAAATGAGAGTTTGCTTCAAGGTTTGGGGGTGTGACAGATGATTAAAAGCTATAAATATCTTAAAACTGGGGTAAAAAAATTACAACAGGGAAGATCCTATTTATAAGATATGATTGATTAATCACATTCCAAGTAGTAAACAATAAATCACTCATATATATATATAATACATAGGACAGCACAAATCTTATTTGTATTAAGACAATACCTAAGTGAAAACCGTTAAGATTTGAAGTTCCATTTTAAAAAAGTAAACCTTATTAAGTAGAGTAACTCAATCATTTATAAGTTGGTTTATATTTTCATCTTTATTCTTTTACCAACGGGTAGCTGGCACAAAACATCTTTTTTTATTTGCTCTCATTGCAAATCTTCTATATTGTTTAAATTTTGACATTTACTCTCAAATCGAACTACAAGTCATACATGTTGTCTCATTTAATCCATTTGCTCTGTCAAATAGTCGCACGCAGTCCATTTGTGTGATTTGCTTAGTGACATTTTGGTCAACACACTAATTGACCATCTTTTTCCACCTAATCCAAGTTATTCTGAAATGATAATAATCAGTGAGTGCGTGTGTACGCGTGTATAAATATAATATCGTGGCATGTAAAATCACACCCAAATCTTCTTTTACTTGCACAAGAGAAGAACAATGGATTTAATTGAACTAAATTTTACCCTAGGTTATTTTCATTAGAAATTCCGCATTTCAGATAATTTGCTTTCTTGAAGGAAATTTCGAATTGGGTCTTGTACTTAATCTCTAATTTGACACGTGAATGAAGTGTTTTTACTGGCAAATATTGAATTTGTAGACATTTGACGATTTAAATGGTGAAATCTTGAGTTTGCTATGGAAATCTTAAGTTTGTTGGGCAAATCTTGAGTTTACTATGTAAAAGTATTTTATGTGTAAATCTCAAGTTTGCTTAAGCAAAAGTAAAGTGGGGTGAGCAAATATGGAGTTTTCTTTCAATTTCTTGTCGTCTCAGCGAGAGTTGGTGAGAGATAGGCTAGAGTTGGCATCCAGGCGAGTCCTGCTAGCCTATTGCGTGTCATTGGTTTTTTCCTTCTCGTCTGGATGGGAATGGGGCAACCAGGCCGTACACCTGATATAAACTTTCCGTTACAACTAGGAAATTTGATTTTGGGGTGTTTTAGCTTTTCCAAACATCTTTTTGGACTTTTTGAAAAACTATATAAATTAGAAAGCCTTCATGTTGTCTTACACACACGTCATAACATATCATACATCAATATACATTACCATAGAGATTATTTTGGGGAGAAAAACACTTTAATATAGTGTAAGGTTTGAATTTCTTTCTTGATTTAAAGGCGGAGAACTTGGTACAATGATTCTTTTCTTCTATTTGTGACTCAATTTGATTATGTACTTTGATTTGAAGATGTATTCTTCAATTAATATATGTAACTAATTTCTTTATTTAGCCCCTATTTGACGGGGGATTAAAATAGGATTTTTAGCATATTTTAATAAAAATTGATGAAATGTGTGATTAAAAGTTGTGGATCTCATAAAATATGTGACTAAAATTCAAGTTGATTTAGATTAAACTCTAAATTTTAATTCGTACCAAATGGAGGCTTAGGGTGAACTATTGTAACCTAGTTTGAAATCTTAAATTTTATTATCAAGTTTTGATTTTCAATTGATATTGTGTGTCATTTTTGCTTCTATCTTCATGCTTTGAAATAATTGGCCTTTATTTCATTGATTTGTAAACAGTAACTAGACGAGAGGTTAGTTTTGTTTAGGTCTCGTAGTAAAATTTGGAATTTGAGGTAAAAATAAAGTTTTACTAATTACATGATCTTTTATTGAATTTCTTTGTGATTGAATGCACTTAGTTAAGGCTTATTCAAATTTACACAGAGATATAGTGAGTTAGTTTAATTAAGTAGAACTGGTTTAAACTTGAGATATGTAAGTCAATTAATTTAGAGAATTCGATTGGATATACAAATAGATTGTTGTCAAAATCTGAGAATTGGGATTAGGGGGGTAATTATGGAGAACTTGAGAATCCTATTGCTTTTCGTACATAAGTTAAAAACTCAAATAGTCGATTTGCACACTTTTTAATTGCTTTTGTAATTTAGTAGTTTTTAGATTAAAAAAATTTAATTTTTACTAAAGTAGAAGTTAGACATAGTCAACCAATAGTTGAATAAATAGTTTCTGTGGGACAACAATTTGGATTCTCTAGGTATACTGTACTACTTATTTATTTGACATCATACACTTGAAATTTTTACACAAACATGTATCGTTATCATCTAAAAATAGATCGCTAATTTTTCCTGACATGTTTTTCTCGAGAAAATAGCATATTATTGCATTCCAAACTCTTCACCACCCACAAAAATAGAAATCCTCTGTATTAGGGCTGCTAATGAGCCCAATGGTAATGTCTCCTCCGAATCTAATGTTTCCAATCGGTCCTCTAGTACTTTGCTACCTCCTATTGTTCACACTTATTCTCACAAGAATTTGCAAGTGTCAAGTTCTGAATTGTTACCCTTTAATGGTTTAATTCCAATTGATTCTCTAGTTGTTGCAGAACTTGAACCATATATACCACGTTAAGCAATGACGGATCTAGGATTTCGAGTGAACATGAGCTGTCGTTGACCGTTGTTGTCAATTTTTATATCCAGCAAGTATACGGATCGTAGCAAATAATATAGTGGATCAATGAATCCGAATTTCGTTCCTCCGAAGACTACTATCTAACAATTGGTTAAATTATTCCTAACTTTAATTTAATCGAAAACAAATAATAAGGTTTGTGATTCCTGTCTAAATTATTCTAATTAAATTAAATTATCTAACGCACACAATTTATCGAATTTGGCTTTTAAAAATGAATGTGGATGCTATAGCTTACAATTTTCCCTATGAATCCCCTTTAATTCACCAATCAAGATCCATTACTGTTATATTCGATCGAATTCTTCTATTGTATTTAATTTACCCATCTTTAATTCTCATTGAGTATATTTAATTAATCCAATTCCATCTCTCTATGTTAATTAATCTTAATTAAAAGAAATATTAGTTTTAAGATTTCATCTAATGATCGTAATAATTAATACAGTTATCTCTACATGTTATAATAAATTATCAAATTTTACTATGTGGTTTAAATCTAAAACACACATCTCGATTCGTAATAGATTCACAAATTCATTGAATAATTGGCCAAAGAATTCAAAACATTAAATTCATGAATAAAATCAACACATATATTTAAAAAACTAGAATTTTGAATAAAAGAAATAAAGGGCCACATATAGATTACATTGTTCGCCCTGACTATGAATTTTGTTACTCATAATAATGAAAGAAAGATAAAAAGTATAGAGTTAATAACCGGATTTTGAAATCTTTATCATGGAAAGAATTAGATCTTGCACCAAAAATCTTCTTCAACCTCAAAAATCTTCAAACTCTAACTTTTGTTCTTTGATCTTGATGATTATGTCTTTTTCTCCCCCAAATTGTGTAGAACTCTCTCAAAAGTGCCAACAACTTGTATTTATACTCATCCCACGTTTGTGCCGAATATAGAGTTTTTATGAGTTTCAAAACAGATCAAAACGTGCCCAAAATACATCCAGCAGTGCCTTGACACCAAGTAGTGGTGCCGCGGGGCCGTGAAGACAACGTAGTGTCACCTCGGTGCCATGATGGTGACGCCACAGCGCTACCTGTGGGAAAAATTTTAGCACTACACCTCTTTTAGTATTTTTATCATAAATTTCTTTCTCGATATTCGATTGAAACAATTCAAATTGGATTGTAGATTTTTTCCAATTTGAAAGTTTACTATGTCAAAAATAGGTTTCAATCTCGAGCTAAAAAATTGGATAATTATTGGCAATGATGAACATGGTATTTGTGTAAAGCACCTTGATACTGCCTCAGAAATGAAGTACTTGGGATTTTTGGGATACTTTCTAGGTATAGAAGTTGCTTATTCATCCTAAGGTTTCATTTTACTCGATCCAAGTGTGTTGCTGATATTCTTGCTTGAGCTAGTTTGTCTGAGAAGCCTATTTTTACACCTATTAAACTAAGTCGTAAACTTAGAGCTGCCACTGGTGACCTAACAAGAAGTTGTTGGATCTCTAGTTTATCTTACTATTGCTCGACCGGATAGTACGCAATGGCAGACCCAGCACCCGACGGCCGCACGTGCTGGATTCGCCGGAACAGTTTTTTTTTTTTTTTTACATTGAATAAACTTTTCAAAATATATATCTGGTAAGTTCCTTTAGTTTCATAAGTTTCTTGTAACTCAGCTAGGACTAGTATATTCAAATGAGAGGTTCAAGTTTCGAATCCCTTTTCAACATTTTTCATTATGAAATATTTTTAATTATAGAATATTTGATAAATTAAATGGAATAAGGGAGGTGACCTTAAGGTAAGATATGAAATGCTTGACCATTGCACCACTCACAGAATTTGTTATTAAATTTACCAAA
>CAIGRP010001972.1:0-17151 GCA_903798385.1 Fraxinus cuspidata
ATGAAAAATCATAAATGAAAATAGTTTATAAAACATTACATAAGATAGTATATATGGTGTGATTTCTTGCGCCCAAAACATACATTCTTTCAAAACTCATTTTCAATCACACATTTTTTAATAAAATAATATTTTTCATCTCATTAATAATTTTTTTTTACCTTTTAACCGTATATTTTCCATCATATCATTATTTAAAATACATTTTTTTTCTCAATAATATCCATCAAACACACCCTTACACCCTGTTTGATCCACATTCTTCAAAAAAATTAATTTTTCAAAACTCGCTTTTAACTACACATTCTTCAATACAATATTATTATACGCAAATTCAAAACTTTTTCTTATTTTTTAATCACATATTTTCCATCAACTCACTATTTAAAATGCATTTTTCTCATAATATGCCTGACTTATTTATTATGGGACAGCCAGCACCCTTGCCAAAATTGTGGGTCCCGCATGTCCTGAATATCATTTTGGCTAAACGCTACTCAAGGTGTGTTTGGAACACATTATTTTGTAAGAATGTATTTTGGAATAATAGATTGATGGAAAATGTGTTGTTGAAAAAGAAAGAAATGCTATTGATGTAGTAAAAAATATTATTTTATTGAAAAAAGTGTGATTGAAAATGAGTAGAAGAATGATAATGAAAATTTTAATATGAATCACATGGCTCTATTTAGTATTTACACCTCTAATGTGTAATCAGGTGTCCACAGAGTGGCTGGACCTCTCCAAACTTGTTTCGGCCGGGCCTATTTGTTGGAGTGGAAGGGTGTCTGGCAAGTGGCAAATGGATATGATAAAATATTCCAACCCAAAATGAGGCACATCTTCTTTTTCTTTTACTTGAATGTCTTCTAAAGTTGATTAATGGTAGGATAAGCTTGTTATTTTCTTTTTGCCCTTTATGATGTGCAAGATAGTCATGATTTGTTTCTTGCTGACTTGCTGCCACAAGAAAGGTGGTCAAAAGGGTGGTTTATGCCATCAGATCTGATGTGGAAAAATGCCATCTTTTGAACATTTGGTAACGTAGATTTCATCAAAATTGGCTTCCATTGGTGCAAACAAAAGCGCTCAACAGATTCCCAAAATCTTCACTAGTCAGCCTAGTTTTATATTACTGTGTATCGTGCAAAAAGGAAAATGATATCCACGGTCCACCCCTCCCATCCCCAACCCAAACGTCAACCACTATTTATCTGTAGTTCTATATATACCTGCACTGGGCTTTTGAAGAATCCCCCTCTCCCCTTCTCTTGTAATTGCTAGGATTTTGATGAGTGCTTCAATGGTTGTGAGCGATCATTTTGTGCTGTGCAAAGCAGCTCTTATTTTTGCAGTGACTAGATGGCTCTTGTCCTTTGCTCTTAATCTCCTGAATTCGATGTCTCTATTCTCAGCTTCTTCAGATTCTTTAGCACAAACTTCCTCAAGAAGAAACCCGTCATCCTCGGCCAATTTGAAGATGGTTAAGGACAGTCTAAGCTTGACCACCTTCGAAAACATCCAACATAGGCTGCCGGGAAACTGCGATATGTCCTGCGCGGTGTGTCTGAACCAACTGAGGAAGAAAAGCCAGGTGTGGGAGCTCAGAAACTGTCGCCATGTCTTCCACAAGCACTGTCTCGAGAAGTGGCTATCTTATGATGGCTGCCGGTTAACATGCCCTCTTTGCCGGGCTTCTCTGCAGCCTACGCCGCTGCCGGAGCCACCGCTCTGGGCGGTGGAGTGTATGCTATATCTATTTGGGGATGATCTGCTTCCTTGATCCTCGTTTGGACCCTTTTTACATGTCCCTCCTACTAATTATTCGTCAATTAGTAATAGTCTAGCATGAGAGAGTTTAGGCACTTTCGTATTTATTGTGAAGTAATGTACGTTATATTCTTTTAAGTAAAATTTTTGGATAGTGCTCTCTATTCTTATTGTTTATTTAGATCAAAGTTTAGTTCAAATAATAAAAGTGAAGTCTTATCGGATTATGAATTCGTACGAGTTCCTTTGGAAATTATGGTTTACCAAAAAAAAAAACCTTCTAGTTAATATGATGCAAATTATTGACTCTAAAGAAAACGAAAAAAAAAGAACATTTTTAAATTAATTTCAGGGTGAGCATAAAGTTGTGTTCAACACTGAATATATAAACTATAAAGAAATTTGGGGGGCCAATTAAACGCTAAGCCCTTGTTTTATAATCATTATTTTAAAACTCTTTTTTACCTATTCATTGATGTACTTCCCTCGTCTCATTAAGATAATTATGTTCCTTTTTTTTTACATAGATTAAGAAAATTTAATTAATATAATTGAAATAATAAATTTTACTATTATTTTTCCTCATATATCCCAACATTAATGCAATCAATATTCAAGGTAATTAAATTATATCTGTGATAACAAAACACATTAAATATAGGTATATTAGGAAATTAATATATTAACTACACTTTTAAATAAAAAAACGTGACTATAATTTGGATAAATGAAAAAGAAACATGACTATTTTTATGGGACGACTGTATTAGTATATAATCATGATTAGTAATTTCTTATTACAATTGAAATTTATATTTTCTAGCTTCCTTCTATGCTTCTCATAGGATTTATCTTTTTATATTAATATTTTGTTTAGAATATGATTTATTTTCTTTGTTGACTAGAATTGGATTTTTAATTTCTTTTAGATTAAGATTTTATATTAGTTTCCTTATATTAATAAGATTTGGGAATAATTTTGCCAATAAATACTAAAACATTGTACATTGTTTTATAATATTAATTATTATTCAATATATGCAAAGTAAGATTATTCCAAAATCTTTCTTATTTATTATATAATTCTTATTACAAGAATTTCACAAACGCTTTCGCTCCAAATTTGTATCAGAACAAGGAAAAGACATCAATCTGATGGCGACAATGGTTCTGGTGGCAAGCAAACCGTCGACAATAAATGAAGGTTTGAAAAAATTGAACAACGACTAGAAAGGATCGATGAGACTCTTCACAATATCACGAAGACTATTCGCATCATCACACAGATGTGTGCTACGTTGACTATTGAGAAGAACCGCGAGCCCATGGAGGAACAATTCGGTAGGCAAGATGATTGGCAAAAAGAAGACAACCCACATTTCGATGATGACGAAAGACACTGACTTGAACGAGAAGAACCTTAGGGTTGCATTGGACATCAACTCGCACCCTAGACTAGGGGCGGACTTTGACCTAAGCTTGGAGGAGAGACACCGGCTTGTTGTTGATCACCAACTATAGCAACATGTGTGATCAATTCTCGATGGGCTAGGAGCAAGGCACACGATCGTGACCTTCACAAACTCGTGCCATTACAGGGTATACGAGAGCAAAATGAAGGAAAAGAAATCGAATCATGCTTCTTTTACGAAGGAATGTCACATAATAGTTGTCGGTGAAGAAATTATGATTAGCATGGTAGGAAAAAAAGGTTGACTTCAAGAATGCAACTAGAGAATATAACGAAGTTTATCGAACATATCAAGAAATTAAAATTTCTTCAATATTAGAATTTTTCAACCAAAACTCGAGGATGAGTTTTATTTATGTAGAGAGGATTGATGTAGTATATAATCATGATTAATAGTTTCCTACTACAATTATTAATTATCTTTTCTTGTTCGAATATGTTTTATCTTTTTGTTCTAATATTTTGTTTAGAAAATAATATTTTTTCTTTATTAATTAGAATAAAATTTCTAATTTATTTTAGATTATGATTTTATGTTAGTTTCCCTATATTAATAGGATTATGAAATAATTTTACCTATAAATACAAAATCGTTGTACAATTTTTTTATAACATCAATTATTATTCAATATATACAAAGCAAGATTATTCTAAAATCGTTCTTATTTATTATATAATTTTTATTACAAGAATTTCACAAACGCTTCCGCACCACTCTTTCTCAATCACACAATAAAATATTTTGCACGTAAATTAATTTTTTCTCACTTTTTAAATACACATTCTTTTAAAAATTATTATGCAAAATTCTATTTTTCCCAAACAGTGATTGTCAAACATGGGCTAAACTAATAGACCTCCAGTGATATTTACATATGCACGAAGGAATAAGGAGGCAGCCAAGTCAGCTAAGTAACAAAATGAATCCATTTTGCATGCAGTCAGCTAAGTAACAAAATCAATCCATTTTGCATGCAGTTTGTTATTCTGTTAGCTGTTAGGGGGAAGGCGTAGGGAGTCAGTTGAGAAAATGCCAATAATTGTAAAGATGGGGGAGTAGCATATTCATTTAAGTATCAAGAGTCTTGTAGGCTGTGATGCTTGGACCCTTCGTTTTGGCCGACATACTCGTGTCGACACGATATGACAGAGGTACAGGTATGAAATACACGGTAAATTTCAACCGGATACGGTTAGGGATGGAACCTGTTGAACTGCTATCGCCATTGTTGCAATCTTGCAGAGCCAAAAACGCCAGGGAAGAAGAAGAAGAAGAAGAAGAAGAATGAGTGTTGTATTGGGCATGTTTTTTGTTTTAACTTTTGGGGTTTAAAACAATGCTTTTTTTTTTTTTGTTTTAAAAAAAAAATTATCCATTGTGGTTGAAGTATATTTACAGTCTTACAACCTTATTGGTTGTGTTTATTTATCTTTTTTTTTTTCCTAATTTTACAACCTTATTAGTTGAGCAAATTACATGATATTTATTATTTCTTAAATATACTTTTGATTCTTTGATCTAGATAAGATTTTTTTAGTTTAAAAAAATATCATGATTAATATTATTACAAAATTTGAAAAAAAAGATTAAAATATGATTTTTCTTTGACCAAAATGATTGCAAGATAATTATAAAATCAACATAAATAAATTTTTTAAACAATTTAATAGCATTTTTTGAAATTAATATTTTTCAACACTTGACAAAATAGAAGTGATCAAATAATATTTTTGATTAATTTTAGTTTCTTCGTTTTTTAAAATGTTAATACGAAAAGCTGAAAAAAAAAGATGCTTTAATAAATTCTAAAACATACTATTTTTATTCTAAGTTAAAATTTAAAAAAGAAAAACAAATAAGATAACAAATATAATCGTATAGCACAAAAAAATGGTACTATATCACGATTAAACTCAATTAGTCTCTAAATGAAAACACTGGTCAGTGATTGATTCATCATCTAACTGGAGCTCAATTAATTTGTCATGTATCTACAATAATAGTTGATCTTATACGATTTTGAGATTCGATTACACTATATCACGTTGTGTGCATGTCACATTATTAAAGAAATGAGAAATTATCTTAAGGTGTTGATTTTTACTACTATATTATAATTAACATAATATGTATGTCGTTTATCTTACTTGTGTAAGAAAAACGGATATTTCCCATTTTAATGATTTATCATTGAAATCTTCTCTCCCAAAAATATCACTTGTTTTCTCTTAGCAAATGAAGACCAAAAAAATAGAAATAGGTTCTTGTACTTTAATTAACATAAATTATCCCCAAATAGATGCTCTACAAATAGAAATTGAAATCTTCCTAATTCTACCATCCTTTTTACAAAATAAAAATCATTTTCTTCATCCGTCCAAATCAAAGAAAACCGTTCAATATAACTACTAATTTTAATATAAAATTTTAATTTTAAAAAATGTAATTTAACCATCATCTCTTTGGACCAAATATGGCCACTGCATTCAATTTAATTGATGTTAATGGAAGAATAAACATTCTAACATTTCATTGGGCCACCATTTCATTGGAAGAAGAAACAATCTAAGTCCATTTGAAGCCAGCAATCAACGGTTCCATTTTCTTCTTCAAGCCAGAACAGTTCCATTTCCTTCTTCAAGCCTGCAATCAACAGTTCCTTCATTGTTTTCTTCCATTAACCCATTTTATCATTCCAGTCATGAACCTATCCAGCTCTTCCATTAACCCATTTTAGCATTCCAGTCATAAACCCATCCAGCTCTTCACAAGAGAATCTACAAGCACAACAAACACTTGTAAAACCATCTATTCCTAGACAAAATTTTGATGATAAGCCCGTATGGAATCATGTCAAAGTTTTGGGTAAGGAGTATGTGGAGAAGGAAATCGCACTTGGAGTTGCAACTACTGCAGCAAGAAAGTGATTAGATCCTATACTAAAGTGAAGGCTCATTTGCTAAAACTTCCCAATCATGGGGTTTAACTTTGGAAGGTTGTAACTGACGACATACTTCGAGAAATCACTAAGGAACACGAGCAAGCTGAATGGAAAAATGGTAGAATATATTTCACTACCCGACGGTTCGGATTTGTTACAGAAGAAACGAAAAAAGGGAGGAGATGGACCTTTAAAAAAATCATTTAACATGGCACAAAGGGATGTAGCTGATAAAGAGGATACCTGTATATTTTATGCAAGTGCTTTACTATTCAACTTTGCAAAATCTCTGTACTTCAGACAATACTCAAGAACATTGGTCAATAGCAACGTGGCAGGTTACACTCCTCCTTTATATGACATGTTGCGTACTACATTGCTTGCCCAAGAAAAGAAGCATATTTATAGAAAACTTCAACCCATAGAAGACTCGTGGAGGAAAATATGGGTATCAATTGTTTCTGATGGATGGTCAGATAAGCAAAAGAGACCTCTTTTAAATATTATGGCTGCTTCTGCTGGAGGAGCAATGTTTATTCAGTCAATTGATGCAACTGGAAATATAAAAGATGGTGATTATGTTGCGAAATTGTTTCTAAATGCAATCAAGCAAACTACAGAATAAAATGTTGTTCAAATCATTACAGACAATGCAGGCAATTGCTAAGTTGCTTGGTTAAGCATCGAATCTAGGTATCCTCATATCTTTTGGGCTCCTGGTTTGGTACATAGTTTGAATTTGGCTTTAAAAAGTATTTGTGATCCTTTTGAAAAACCGGTGATTTGGTGAGATGTAGAAATTATTCGTAATTTTATTGTCAATCATGGTATGGCACTAGCAATATACAATAACTCAAAGTTGAGTTTGTTGAGGGTGGCTGACACGAGATTTGCATTGAGTATTGTAATGACTAAACGCTTGAGAGAAGTTAGGCCGGCACTAGAAAAAATGGTGATGGATTCAGATTGGAAAGTTTATAGGGATGCAAACATTGATGGTAAAGCACAAGAAGTGAAAAAATGCATTGTGACTGATACTTGGTGGGATGATTTGGATTATTTTCTATCTTTTACAGAGTCTATACTTAATATTTTACGAGTTTCTGATACAAATTCTCCTGTTTTGCATTCAATATATGATATGTGGGACACGATGACTAAAAATGTGAAAATAAATCATAATTCAGCATAAAGGGATAGATATGGTTGGTGGTAATTCAACCTTTTTTGATATTATTCACCAAATTTTGGAGAGTAGATGGAACAAGAGCAACACTCCCTTACATTGTATGGCACAATCTTTAGTTCCCAAATATTATTGTGAAGCTTGGTTGAAAGATGGAACTAATGGAATGCCAAAAATTGCACCACACGAGGATCAAGAAGTTTCCATGAATGGAAGCAAATGCTTCAACAAATTGTTTCCAAATTCAAATGATTTGAAGAAAATATATATTGAATATGGAGAGTTTTGTAGTGGATCAAATTATTTCAATCAGCCACATGTAATTGACGCAAGAATGTTTGAAGAACCAATTTCTTGGTGGGCTAATCATGGTGCCTTTACACCTTTGTTGCAATCTTTGGCCTTTAAATTGCTTTAACAATTGGCATCTTCATCTTGTTGCGAGAGAAATTGGAGTACCTATTCATTCATTCAAAGCATCAAGAGAAACAAATTGACAACAAGTAGGGCTGAAGACCTTGTCTTTGTCCATTGTAATCTCCGTCTGATGTCACGAAATGAAGATGCGTACAAAGAAGGACCGACAAAATATTGGGATCTATGTATTTTTTCCATAAGCTTAACATCTTCATTATTCATTAAAGAAATGTTTTAGATTAATTGGTTGCATTAATTGTTTATGCATTTCTCGTTTTGTAGGTGGAGATAGAACTAATTTGGATAAACAAACAACCATTGAACTGGCAGAACTTTCCCTTGATGAGTTACAACTAGAGGCATTTATTCTTGATGATAATATGTAGAGTTGGAGGGGAATTGGTTGATTAAATGGATTTTTAGAATCAAGTGCTACTATTGTAATTAATTATGTCATTTTTAACTTTTATTTTAATTTTGTGCTTTGTTATGTCAATTTTTTTTTATTTTGGTGTTTTAGACTTTTATTATAAATTTCTATTTGATTTTTAAGTCACATATTTATCTTTTAACAATTTACAACTTAATTATTATTTAAGTTTATTTTTACATATGAAGTTTTTAGAATAAATAATAATTGAAGTTTAAAGACGTACCAAATTACCCGTATTCGAAATTTGGAATCTTTTTAGTCATGTCCCCGTATCTTCCACCTTAAAAAATGAAAAATCTGATACTTAAATACGTATCCGTACTCAATACCCGTACTTGAGTCAGAGCAATATAGCTTCTAGGAGAGTCCGAGCCTCTCGAATGCTCAGGTTGTTCCGTTTCTATTTTTTCACATTTAGTTCAATAGAGTAACAATTCCATCAATAAACAATTCAGCTTCTTCAGATCAGGACCCTATCAAGTTTGGTATTAGAGCCTCCGATATCTAGGAAGATGGCATTATCGAATCTAGTGGATTCTTTGGAAGGGAAAATAGTGGACGTGCAGCAAGAGTTACAAAAAGATATTGCAGCTCTAATGGAAAAATTCAATGTGATGATAGGGAAATTGGTCAAACAAGAGCGGGGAAGGAAGGAAAAAAGGCATCAACGAAGCAACCACTGAACTTCCCATTAACCCTGAAGTCCCTTCCATGACCGGTGAAGCAGGTAACATTAATGAAGGGAGGAAGCTTCGGGAAGACGAACAGATTATCGAACTCGAAGGCTAGAATTGCCCATTTTCGACGGTGAAAATCCAAATGGGTGGATTAGGGCAGAAAGATATTTCAGCATGAATCAACTGACAAACAGGGAGAAAATAGATGTAGCGACGGTATGATTCGAAGAAGAAGCGTTGGCTTGGTACCAGTGGGAACATAACAGGCAGCCTATGCGTTGATGGGGGGATCTGAGATCCTTATTGTTGGAGCGTATTCGTCCATCACATGAGGGTACACTGTTGGAGAAATTTTTGGCATTAAGGTAGAGGAAGGCTCCGTTCGGGATTACAGGCGCCATTTGAAACTTTGGCCGCTTCCTTACCATCGGTCTTGGAGGAGGTTCCGGAAAGTAATTTCTTCAATGGGAAGCCTATTATCCAAGATGAAGTGAGAATGATGAGGTTGGCCTACACTATAGTGCTAGCCCAATGGGTTGATGATCAAAATGAAGCAATTAGTCAAGCCCACTTGTAGCACAACCCAACTAAATTAAGGAATAATTCATGCGGTACCATCTACAGCCTATTTAATTACTCCCATACATCCCAGACCGTCAATACGGCTCCAATTCAGCATTTTCCAACAGCCACACTGAACCTTTAGCTCCCTAACCGCGTAGTCCAGTTATGGGAAATGGGGCGACACCTTACATGAGGCTTACTGATGATGTGGAACTCTAGTTGAAAAGGGAAAAAAGATTATGCTATAAATGCGAAGTATCAGCCAGGTCATAGGTGCCGTTTCAACGAACTGCAAGTCCTTGTCGTTCAGGATGAGGTGAAATCGATTGAATTGGGGGTCGAGGTGGAGGAAAATGAGGTACAGGTTGTGGTGGAACTATCATTCAACTCAATGGTCGGGTTGACAACCCAAAAAACGATGAAGGTGAAGGGGTTATTTCTGGGACATACCGTAGTTGTACTCATTGATTGTGGGGCTACCCACAACCTCATCTCCTTGGAGTTGGTAAATAAGTTTTAAATTCCAGTTACGAGCACTAACAGGTGTGGGACCTGTAAGTCTTATGTCCTAGACCCAATCGATTTAGGTTGTAAACACTTTAATATGTTTAATGCATTTTTCTGTCAAAATCTATTATTTATTTAAATTACTTTTCTAATGAATTAT
This sequence comes from Fraxinus cuspidata, assembly GCA_903798385.1. NCBI lineage: Eukaryota > Viridiplantae > Streptophyta > Magnoliopsida > Lamiales > Oleaceae > Fraxinus > Fraxinus cuspidata. Next base: position 10,128 of record CAIGRP010001972.1, read on the forward strand.
ATTAAATAATAGAGTCCGTAGATTTAAGTCTTTGCAATTTGTTAATTACAAGGAGTTGTAATTGTGAGATACAAATTATAACATGACTGGATCTTAAATTATCCGTGGTCGTTAGTAATAACGAGATACGAATATCGTTATTACGGATAGAACATCATGTGTGACATTTCTTACTTGAGAAGTAAGTAGCTAATCTTACAAGTTAAAGTGTGGTGACACTTGAATAAACACATGTATAATTTGTTATAGAACAAAATATTAGAGACCCGCTGGGAGATTCCACATGGATAACTATCTGAGTGTTAGTGGTTAATCTCTAACGTTCGGTAGTGGAATTGGTCATTTGACTTAAGGTCATCATAGTGCCTTATATGAGGACAGTCATACTTTGGTGGTGTTGGATGAGTGCCTTATATGAGGACAGTCGTACTTTGGTGATGTTGGATGTTACTCTGCCAATGGTCGCTAATATAGCATCGTTCGGGTATATTAAGAATCATATGAAAACTGTGAATGATCAATTCGTTACTCTTAGATATTAAGAGATTATGATCTATATTTTATCCAGTTAAGTTGATAATGAAATCCTTGGCCAATGTGAACTCATATTGACTTAACAGTGAGATAAAATATATGATCGATAATTGAGATTGACACATATTCATATCTCGTAATTGATCGGATCATATTGACGAAAGAATTATAGTTTCACGGTAAACGAACAAACTTGATTTTGTCACACCACGTGACATTTTTTCTCACATGTATTGCCTTAACACATTACTAGATATCAATCTGGGACGACGAATGTGAGTTATTGATAAATTAAAAGGGATGTTTTAATTTATCGACTTTGATAGATCAAGATAAAAATTCACGTCGTTAGGTATCGTGATTGGGAACATAATGAGTCACACACAAAAGAGAACCAGAAGAATGAGATTTACCAATTAATTAATTGACCGGTGTTGAATAATTAATTAATTGGGTTGTTTATTAATAGACCCGAATTAATTAATTGGATTAATTAATTTGTGGATTTGATTTAATTGATTTGAATTAAATATTAGACCGAGTTAAGTTTAAGAGACGGGCCAAGCCGCTTGGACTTATATTAATAGGCTGCTAGAGTTTGAAAATTGTAGAGAAATAATTCATTATTCTTCCTAGCACAATAAAAGAAAACTCTAGTCGTCATTCTTGTTTTCTGTATGGATCACCATTGGAGGCTGAATAATTGGACAGCTTGAATTGCAAATCGTGATCATTCGAGTTCAAGAAAAGCAAATGCGTTTGTGGAATTCATTAAAGGTATAATTCTTATCACAATTTCTATCTAAACACAATCTAGATCATTGGTGTGAATTGAAATTTGATATATTTTTCGCTGTATATGTTGAGTAGATTCCCAACAAGGTCATCATGGGTGATAGCTAATTAGTCAGGGGAAGGGGTAGTTGTTGCCTTACCAAGCAAGAAGGTTGAATGATTTTTTCCCTCTTACGTTGGGGTGTACTGACCTAATATTAGGTATGAAGTGGCTGGGAACACTAGGCCAAATGTAGATGGATTGGGGAAAATTGAAAATGAAGTTTAAAGTTGAAGGGTATTTAGTAGTGTTGCATGGAGAGTATAGCTTATAGAAGACTCAGGTCTCTTATTAAGTCGATGGTCAGAAACTTCAAGGATGAGGACCATGGATTACTGTTGGAATTAGGAAGTATGGGTTTGGAAACGAAGAAACGGTGATTACGGACACTAGTGAGTTTACATAATTATTGCAGCGTAACCACAGTCTTTAAGTGGCTCAACGAGCTTCCCCCATCACATTCCCATGACCATGCGATTGTGCTTTAAACAGAAGCAGCCCCTGTAAATGTGAAACCATATCATTGCCCGTATTTTCAAAAGAATGAGATTGAGAAACTAGTGCGAAACATGCTGGAGGCTGGGATAATCCAACCCAGTTGTAGTCCGTTTTCTAGTCCTGTTTTGTTTGTTAGAAAGAAGGATGGGAGTTGGCACTTTTGTGTGGATTACCAAGCATTGAACAAAATTACAGTTCCAGATAGATTTCCTATACCTGTGATCGGTGAATTGCTGGACAAAATGTACGGGACAATCCTCTTTTCGAAGTTGGATCTAAAACTTGGGTACCATCAGATAAGAATGAAACTAGACGATGTGCCAAAGACAGCTTTCCGAACTCATGAGGGCCATTAGAAATTTTTGGTCATGCCGTTTGGGTTGACAAATGTGCTGAGAACGTTTCAAAGTTTGATGAATGAGGTATTTCGACCTTAACTCAGAAAGTATATTCAGGTTTTTTTCGATGAAATTTTAGTATACAGTACTTCCTTGGGAGAACACCAATACACATGGATATTGTATTAGGGTGCTTATAGCAGCTCAAGTTATATGCAAATGAGAAGAAGTACACATTTGGGCAACCTCAACTGGAACACTTGGGCCATATTATATCTGGGAATGGAGTGTTGGTTGATAAGTCTATGATCAAGGCAATGTGTAATTAGCCTAAGCCTCGGCTCATGGGGTACTATGGTCGCTTTGTAGAGGGCTATGCAAAGATTGCTTGGCCGCTAACTAAATTGTCGAAAAAAAGATGAGTTCATTTGGAGTAAGGCGACAGAAGCTACTTTCTGCAATCTGAAGACAACAATGACTGAAGTTCACGTCCTCGCATTACCCAGCTTCTCGCAAGAATTTTTGGTTGAGACGGATGCGTTGGGACATGGTTTAGAGGGCAGTTTTAATGCAAAGGCAACATCCTATCACTTATTTCAGCCAAGTACTACCTCTAAGTGTTAGGAGCAAGTCAATTTATGAGCGAGAATTTATGGATGTTGTGTTCTCCATTCAAAAGTGGTGCACTATCTACTTGGCAGGCACTTTATAGTAAAAACTGATCAGTGAAATCTGAAGATTTTCCTAGAATAGCGCCTGGTTTATGATGAATAGTAGAAGTGGTTGACTAAACTCCTCGGCTTAGACTTTGATATTTAGTACAAGCCTGGTCTTGAAAATAGAGCTGCATATTCCCTTTCAAGAGTGGAACGTATAGTGAGTTTTCTGGAAATTTCTAGCCCCAGGGTGTTACAAATGGACGAGGTTAAATTATTAGTGACAGGGGATAAATAGTTAACCAATATCGTTGCAATTTTCCAGCCAGGAAGAGATGTAAAATTGGGCTACTTTGTTGAAGGAACTTTGCGTTGCAAGGGCAAATTAGTTTTACCAACACTCTCCCCAGTCATTGAGATAATACTGCAAGAGTGTCATAATACTGGAATTGGTGGTCATTTGGGATTTCTCAAAACTTACAAACGAATTGCACGAGAAGTGTATTGGAAAGGCATTAAAAAAGATGTGAGAGAGTTTGTAAGCCGCTGCTATGTGTGTCAACAGAATAAGTATATGTCATTGTCTTCCCAAGGACTCTTGCAACCACTACCAATTCCGGAGCGAATGTGAGCTGACATTTCGCTGAATTTTTTGGAGGGCTGCCTAAGTCTGAAGGGTGGGACACTATTCTAGTAGTGGTCGATCGACTTAGTAAATATGGGCACTTCATCGGACTAAGGCATCCTTTCACGGCCTCCTTGGTGGCTAAGGTCTTTATACAAGAAATTATCAGATTGCATGGCATTCCACAGTCTATTGTGTTGGACAGAGATCACATTTTCATGAGTAAATTCTGGGAGGAACATTTTTAGGCTCAAGGAACTGTCCTTAAGAAAAGTACAACTTACTACCCCAGATGAACGGCCAAATTGAGGTCGTCAACCGGTGTTTAGAGACATAATTGCGGTGCTTCGCCTTAAGTAAACCACACTCTTGGGACAATGGTTATCATGGGCAGAATTTTAGTATAATACTTTATTCCACACTGAGACGAAGCACTCCTTTTCAAATTGTTTATGGCTGTGATCCCCTACCAATTTTACCCTTTGAGAAAGGCATAACTGTAGTTTCTTCAGTTGACCATTTCTTAGTCAGCAGGGATGAAATCCTCCAGCACCTCAAGATGTTTCTGATGCGTGCCCAACAGATAATGAAACAAAAGGCAGATGGGCAACGTCGCGATCTCCAGCTTGAAGTTGCAGACTTGGTATATCTGAAACTACACCCTTACCGTCAGAAATATATAATTTATCGCTCTTCTGCAAAGCTTTCTCCCAGATACTACGAACCTTTTGAAGTCGAGGCTGGAGTTGGGAAGGTTGCTTACAAGTTGAAACTCCCTCTTGAGACTGACATTCATCTAGGTTTTCATGCGTCGCAACTCCGAAAACCTGTAGAAAATGCCCAGATAGTCTCACATCTTCCAAAACACCTTGCTGTGGAGAGTCAGTTCAAGGTAGAACCCGAAGCAGTATTACAGATTCGTGCTAATTCCGCAAGTTCAACTTTGGGTCCTAAAGTTTTGATCAATTGGAAGAATTCTCCAGACTTTGAAGCCACCTAGTAATCTGTTGAAAGTGTCAACCAGAAATTTCCCGACTTCACCCTGGGGACAAGGTGGATTTCGAGGGGGGAGGCGAGTCAGATAGACCCCCGGTGATTACATATGCACGAAGGAATAAGGAACCAACTCAGCTAAGTAACAAAATCAATCCATTTTGCATGCGGTTTATTGTTAGCTGTTAGGTGTAAGAGGTAGGGAGTCAGTTGAGAAAATGCCAATAAATGTAAAAGGGAGGGAATAGCATATTCATTTAAATATCAAGAGTCTAGTAGGAGAGTCCAAACTTCTCGAATGCTTATGATTGTTCGTGTTAGGTATTTAATGTAATTGGAAAATCTGTGAACAAAAGAGACTTAATTTGATATATTATAAAAAGTTAAGAAGTAATGTGTAAATAGTAAAAATTTGTATTATATTAGGTCCAGAGTTCGAGAATGGAAAAGTAGGAAAAACGGCGCCGCAATTTCACTAGACTCTCGCCAAGACTTGGCTCGAGCGTTAAAAATAATAACACTATCGCTAGCCTGTCGCATTGACTTCGCTCGAACGACAGTTTGTCGTTCGACTGTCGCTCAACCCTCGCTCGAGCGACAGTGCTACCCATAATTTTTTAATTCATTTTTTAAAGAATTTTTGTCTGACCCATTCATTTCATAACCTACATATAAATACTTAAAAGCCAGATAACGTAATTTCTAAGGTTGATTATTGAGAAAAAAAACAAACATCACTTTCATATTCTTTTCATCCTCTGAAGCATTCAACTTTCATTGTTCAAGTTGATCTGTTCTTAGTGGTGAAAAACATCAGTTTCACAATTCAAATACTAAATTGCTGTTTCCTCCATATCTGTCAGAGTTCTGAAGATCAAGGGAATGTGACTGGAGTTCCAATCGTTGAAGAACGCGATGTTCTTCTTGAATCCACAAGAGATAGATAATTTCACAAAGTTAGGAGTTACTGCAGAAGAGCGCAACCCAGGAAAGCTTTGGAAACTGCAGCTGGGAGTTGGTGTAGAAGCAGAGAATCCAGGAGAGCTGTAGAAATTGCAGTCAGGAGATCAGATAGTACATGTCATCGTCTAGTTTGGTAGACTATAAGTTATAAATCGTTTATAGTTGATTGTTGACTGACAAAGTGCCCAAAGTTTTTACCTAATTAGGTTTCTCCGTGATCAATTATTGTGTTCATTTATTACTTACATAACTGCGGTATTTCAACATAGGATTAATTGAATTGCATGTTTAATCATCTAGAAAAATAATTAATTAGTGGCTTGTTTCTATTTAATTAATAAATAATTTTTAATTCCGCATAATCACATATTCATCCCCCTCTAGGGGTTGTTAGGGTCGCAGTACATATTTTCAATTGGTATTAGAGCATTAGTTCGATTTCTTACCCTTGAATAAATTCTAAATGAGTCAGTCATTGTCTGTACCTCTATTTTTCGACGGAAGCAATTATGTTTATTGAAAAGTTCGAATGAGAGCCTTCCTTAAAGTTTTTGATGAACGTATTTGGATTAGCGTTCAAACTGGGTGGACTCCACATTCAACTACTATTGCTGGTGTAATTACGCCCACTGATNGAATGAGAGCCTTCCTTAAAGTTTTTGATGAACGTATTTGGATTAGCGTTCAAACTGGGTGGACTCCACATTCAACTACTATTGCTGGTGTAATTACGCCCACTGATATTTCACTATAGGCTAGAACGAACTTAGATGAGTGTGACTGGAATAGTAAGAGCATTCATGCCCTGTTCATGGCAGTGTCTGCTGAAGAGTTTAAGAGAGTTTCAATGTGTGAGACAACTAAAGAAGTTTGAGACATCTTAGAAACCACACACGAGGAAACTAAAACGATTAAAAATTCTAAATTGCAGATGTTAACATTTAGGTTTGAAGAAATCAGAATGAAAAGTTTGGGACATCTTAGAAACCACACACGAGGAAACTAAAACGATTAAAAATTCTAAATTGCAGATGTTAACCCTTAGGTTTGAAGAAATCAGAATGAAGGACCATGAATCATCGATGAATTCTATACGAATCTGAATGATATAGTGAATTCAAATTTTAACTTAGGTGAGAAGATTCCCGAGTCCAAAATCGTTAGAAAAATCCTTAGATCCCTACCTGAAAGATTTAGACCCAAAGTCACTTCAATTGAAGAGATCAAGGACTTAGATGCAGTTAAATTAGAAGAACTCGTAGGATCCCTTCAAACCTATGAACTCACCTTCTCAACCTAAAAAAGTTAAATCCATAGCCATTAATACGATTACAGAAGAAGAGAGTGAGTCTACTGACGTCGAGATGCTTAGGGACGATGAAATAGCTTATTTCGTTAAAAAATTTCAGAAGGTGATGAGGAGTAGGAGAAAGCCTCAAGAACGTAAAAATGAATTCCTTAGTAAATTTTCGAAAGATAGACGTGAGAAAAATACGTCTAGGACTCCCATTAAGAAAACTCAATTTATTAGATGCCACAAGTGTCAGAGTTACGGTCATTATAGGAATGAATGTCCTAACTT
>CAIGRP010001977.1:0-10781 GCA_903798385.1 Fraxinus cuspidata
TTTTTTTTTTTACTTTTTAGTCACATATTTTAAATCTACCAAAGAAAAAAAAGAGAGAAATTAAATGCAAAACAAATATTAAAGAAAGAACAATCATAAAAGAGGTCTCGTCCTATTATGATAATATCGAACCTTCAGCACTAACTCGCATCATCATCAGGTTCGGAGAGCGGCGTCTGGAAAATCGAAGACCCAGAAAGATGAAAAAATGTTGGATCCACAAGAGAGAGAGAGGAGACGGATCGATGAAATGCGAGTAGCAATTGAAATTCATATTGAAAACTACAATTAAACATCATGAAATTTTCGAATTCAGGTTTTCGACTCCACATGTTTTATTAAATGCCGCTTCAATCGAATTACAGAGCCTTCTTCTACTCTTCTCCAATTTGCAAACACACTGCCCTCTTGATATATTCGAGATGCTAAAGTCATTTATATAAGTAGAGTTTTTCTTTCACTTTTCCTTTTGGGGGAAAAAGGTTTCTATTATGAGCGTACTTGGAGGAAATCGTAAAAGAGAATTAAAACAGTAAATTGACACTTTGAGGGGTCATGCCTCCTATTCTTTGCTTTTGGAATTTCTGATGCTTTTCATTGATATCTACTGCTAGTTAAATACTAGCTGAATTACAACAAAAGAGACCACTACAGAACGTGCACAACTCCCACTAACATACTCTTAGGAGGAGTGGGTAAATGGTAGCATACTTTTAGGGAAATAAACAACTAACTCAACAAAACATAAATGTGCAAACACAATATATTACAATAATAATATATAACCCCACACACGTCACATGCATCCCATGAAATGGCACCCCGCTAGCTTCCACTTAGAACCTTAGCTTCCTTTACCTGAGATAAGTGTGCTCATAACACGGCTTCCCTGTTTAGAAAACTTTGCCCATAAGGTGAGGGAAAGAAGATTGAAGCTCCTCCATGTCTTCCCAAGTCGCATCTTGCTCAGAAGTTCCCTTCCATTTCACCAGCACTTCGGCTCCAGCACGATTCCCTTTTTTCTTCAAATATCGTTCTAAGATAACTTCGGGTTCGAGAGCTAGTGTTCCATCAGAAATTATAAGAGGAAGATCAAGTAGGGGCTGAATTCGTTCTCCCAATTTCTTCTTGAGTTGAGACACGTAGAATATAGGATAAATCTGGGATCCGTTATGAAGGTCCAGTTTATAGGTGACCTCCCCGATCTTCTAGGTTACCTGAAAAGGGTCGTAATAACGTGGGGACAATTTGAGGTTCCGATGAAGAGCCACTGATATCTGGCGGTAGGGTCGTAGGTGAAGGAAGACCCAATCTCCCACTTTGAATTCTCTGAAAGTTCGATGTTGATCAGCAAATGTCTTCATGCGAGCCTGCGCATCCCGAAGGTTCTCTTGAAGAAGCTTAAGGATGAAATCCCTGCTCTTCAATGCATCCTCCACTGCCTGCACTTTGGTCGATCCATGCTCAAATGGCATCATTCGAGGAGGGGGTATCCATATACAGCTTCAAAGGGGAATAGTTTAGTGGAAGTATGCACAAAGGTGTTGTAAGCCCATTCAGCCAAGTGAAACCATTGCAGCCAGTCTTTAGGCCGATCCCCAGTGAAGCTTCGTAGGTAGCTCTCCAATCCCTTGTTCATCACTTCGGTCTGGCCATCGGTCTAAGGGTGGTATGTCGAGCTCATTAGTAGGTCTGTGCCAGTAACTCGAAATAGTTCCCTCCAGAACTGACTGGTGAAAGCTAGATCGCGATCACTTACAATCGACATTGGAATCCCATGTAGCTTGAATACTTGCTCCATGAACAGCTTGGCTACTGAGCTTGTTGTGTATGGGTGGCTCAAGTGGATGAAATGAGCATATTTGCTTAACCTGTCAACAACAACTAGTACAACATCCTTTCCTTGAGAGTGGGGTAATCCCTCAATAAAATCAATACTTATCTCAGTCCAGATTTGCTCAGGGATTGGTGGTGGTTGGAGCAATTCTACTTGATGGACATTTTATGTCCTATTGCGCTGACAGATTTCACATTCTTTGATGAACTGCCTGACTTCTTGCCGCATTCCGGGCCAGTAGAACTCCTTTTTTAACCTTGAGTAAGTTTTCTGGGTCCCCATATGTCCTGCTAATGGGCTACAGTGAAATTGTTGCAGAACCTACTATTGGAAGGCATTCAGAGTCCCCTAAGTGGATTCTCCCTTTGTAGAACAATAACCCCTGATGGAATTGGTACTTCACTGGGTCCAATTCGCCTTGCTGGAACTGTTGGATGAGCTGCTGAAGCTGCTGATCCTCTGCGTAGCTTCGAGTAAGCTCCCTAGTCCAAAATGGTTGTAAGATGCTAATTGCTTGGTTGGACATGTTATTTACTTCTTGTTCTCCACTATTTACTGGATAAGTAGTTTCTGGTTCAGCTTCTAGCCGTTCCCTTCTGGACAGTGCATCTGCAGCTCGATTCTCTCTTCCCTTCTTATATTCCACTGTGAAATCAAAGCCTATGGGCTTAGATACCCATTTCTGTTGAGCAGGAGTGCCAATCCTTTGCTCTAGCAAGTATTTTAGTGCTTGCTGATCAGTTCTTACCTTAAAACTATGGCCCAGCAAGTAGTGCCTCCATTTCCTGACTGCCATAACCAAAGCCAGTAGTTCTTTTTCATAGGTAGATAAGTTCAGGCTCTTACCTTTTATTCCCTGGCTAAGGTACGCTAATAGCTGCCATGTCTGCATCAAGACTGCTCCTATCCCTTCCCCTGAAGCATCACACTCGATGATAAAGGGTTTGGAGAATTCGGGTAGGCCAAGAACTGGGGGAATTATCATAGACTCCTTGAGTGAGTTGAATGCTTGAGTTGCCTTATCATTCCACTTAAAAAATTCTTCTTTAGCAAGTTGGTCAGTGGAGCAGCAATACCCCCATACCCTTTCACAAACTTCCAGTAGTACTCGGTTAGCCCTAGAAATCCTCTTAGGGCTTTGATGTTGTGGGGTATTGGCCAGTTGAGCATGACTTCAGTTTTTGTAGGATCAGATTTTACCCCTTCTTCTGAAATGACATGCCCTAAATACTCTACCTCTTGGCACCCAAAGTGACACTTTGAAGGCTTAGCAAACAGTTGGTATTGCTGGAGTAGCCCTAAAACAGCCTTTAAGTGTTTTAAGTGGTCTTGTAGACTCTTACTATAAATTAAGATGTCGTCAAAGAACACTAAAACACACTTTCTTGAATAAGGTCGAAAGATGTCGTTCATGAGACCTTGGAAAGTGGAGGGAGCATTAGTCAGCCTAAAGGGCATAACTAGGAATTCATAGTGCCCTTCATGGGTTCTAAAAGCTATTTTTGGAATATCCTCATCATGCATTCTGATTTGGTGATAACCAGACCTAAGGTCTAGTTTAGAGAATATAATCGACCCGTGTAATTCATCCAAGAGTTCGTCAATGTTGGGTATATGGTACTTATCTTTGATGGTGTTCTTGTTGAGGGCCTGGTAGTCAACACATAGTCTCCAGCTTCCATCCGCCTTTCTTACAGCAAAACTGGTGAAGAGTAAGGGCTCTGACTTGGCCTTACAACTCCTAGAGTCAGCATCTCTTTAACCAGTTTCTCTATCTCCTCCTTTTGATAATAAGGGTATCTATAAGGCCTTACACAAGTTGGTGGAGTTCCTGCTGTCAAGGGAATTTTGTGGTCATGGCTCCTAGTGGGAGGCAACCCTGAAGGTTCTTGAAAAATGCCCTTGAACTCCTCCAGCAATTCTGTTATTGCCGGGTGTTGCAGCTTCTTGGATTGTGAAATTTTTGCACCTATGAGCTGAAGCCAAATGCCCTTGTGTTCAACTCTTGTCTTCTTGGGTAATTGCTCCACCACTTCCAAGTTAGATGCAGCAGGTACCAGCCTTTGTAAGAGAATCTCTCGGGTATGATGAGTGAACTTCATGGTGAGTTTAATGAAATCCCATAAGATAGGACCCAGTGTACTCAACCAATCCACCCCCAACACCATATCACAACCTCAGAGAGTTAATAGATGTAAATTGGCTTGAAACTCATACCTTTGTAGCTTGAAGAGGACTGCCACTTAACATCCAGGGCAGGGGACTTTTTCTCCATTAGCTACCATCACAGTTAGTTGGTTCCTCTCCTCTGCAGGTAGGCGAATCTTCTGGGCTAAGTGATGATCTACAAAGCTATGGGTGCTTCCCGTGTCTATGAGGATAACTACTTCCTGCTCCCTGATCTTTCCCATTACCCTCATAGTTTGTGGGGTTAGTGCTCCTGCCAAGGCATGTAAGGAAATGCCTAGTAGCTCAGCCTCTTAAGGTTCAGTTTCTGTTTCCTCCTCCTGCACTACTTCTTCAACTCTTATTTCCCCCGTTTCTCCCAATTCTACACCTTCCAGCAGGAAAAGCCTTGGCCTATTACACCTATGACCAAGTTGGAATTTCTCATCGCAATTATAACATAGCCCTTTTTCTCTTCTTTCCTGTATCTGTGTTGGTGTCAATCTTTTGATGGGTATGCTGGATCTTCTGTTGAGGTTGGGTGTATATGAAGGAATAGTGCTTCGATTTTCAGGTGGGTTTGGGGTAGTGATTCTAGGTGTGTTTGGGATGGATGCTAGTTTGGTATACCCTTGAGGATTGGTTCTCCATGATGGATACTTATGACCCCTACTTCTCATTTTAAAATCTTCTTCCTGTAATCTAGACAACCCAAAGGCAGTGGTTAAATCCTTAGGCTTCAACATGGTGACTGTGATTCTTATCTCCTCTCTCAGCCCACTCAGAAATGTGCTGACCTTGAACTCTTCACTAAGGCCTTGGATTTTGTTGGAAAGGATTTCAAATTGGGTTTGGTATTCCTCTACATTTGTTGTCTATTTAAGCTTGGTAAAAGCTCCTACAGGATCATCAAAGGCGGAGGGTGCAAACCTTATTTTGAGAGCACTTACAAAGTCATCCCATCCCCCTGCATACCCAGCATCCATCAACCAATGATACCACGTGAGAGCCCTTTCCTTCATGTGGAAGCCACTACTGATACTTTTTGATCTTCTGGAGTGTTGTAATAAGAGTGAAACTGCTCAGCCTTCAAGATCCAATTGTTTGGTTCAGCCCCATCATATCTAGGAAAGTCTAACTTGAGTGGTCGGGTATGAACTCCTCTTTCTACATAGCTATTTGCCCCACTCTTCTACCCATTTTTTTCTCCACTGCTCTCCCCATTATGACTTCCTGGGGTCTTGGTATTTTAGCTAAAGGAAGCAAAGTCACTGGCTATGTTACTTACCCAGTTCATCAAGGTGTTTAATAGCTCGGTGTGATGCCGGAGAGTTTCTGAATTGTTTGTTGTTTCCTGTCTGGTGGCTGCTACAGTTTCTGAAAGTCTTGATGTTTCCTGTCTGTTGGCTGCAAGGCCTTCTATGAGTTGAGCAAAGCGAGTCCCATCCGCCATTGTCACAGGAACACGGCTCTGATACCACTTGTTATGAGCGTACTTGGAGGAAATCGTAAAAGAGAATTAAAACGGTAAATTGACACTTTGAGGGGTCAGGCCTCCTGTTCTTTGCTTTTGGAATTTCTGATGCTTTTCAATGATATCTACTGCTAGTTAAATACTAGCTGAATTACAACAAAAGAGACCACCACAGAACGTGCACAACTCCCACTAACACACTCTTAGGAGGAGTGGGTAAATGGTAGCATCTTTTTAGGGAAATAAACAACTGACTCAACAAAACATAAATGTGCAAACACGACAAATTACAATAATAATATATGACCCCACACACGTCACATGCATCCCATGAAATGGCACCCCGCTGTCTTCCACTTAGAACCTTAGCTTCCTTAGCCTGAGACAAGTGTGCTCATAACAGTTTCAAGTTTGATATATTGACAAATAGACACCCATATATATTAGAGGCAAAATGGTATAAAAAATTCATTCAGGTGCATCCTCATTCATTCTTTCAAATCTCACTAGGTTTAGCATGTGACCTGTTAGCCATTTTCAGCATATCTTTAGATAATTTTTGTCCATTATACAGTAAAAATGCGGGTGCATTTATTGACCAAACCAAGGCAAAATTACATTTCTAACCATTTCACCTTTATGCCATCGTATTTGAGAGGGGAATTTCAAGGAATTTGCATACTGTTGAGTCAAAAAAAGGATGGTTGCAAATGATCCCACATAATGTTCCGACGATAAGAAATCCTCTAAAAATGGCAAGAAAATAGGTATCAAACAAGCGCTTAAAGGAGAAATGGCAATCTAGGGTTTTCTTTTATGAAATTCTTTGTTATTAACCGAACACTCATTAAAATCCTTAATTTGTTATCTCTTCCACTAATTCTTCCCTTCTTTTGTGTTGATTTAAGTTTTATCGATCTAGAAATGGTTGGTGCCTGTAGGGATTCAAAATCAAGCAACAAATTTTTATTTCTAGATGTATGGCATTATATTGTTAGTATTGAAGCAAAAGAAATCTAAGATTTATATCTCATTCCTTTATTTTATATGTTTATTCTTCGTTACCAATTACGCCACTAAATTATTTGAATGAAACAAGTGTATGGATAAATTCAATGAAGTGAGATTTTTTCACAATCGACTTTGTCAAGCGCTTGTTTGATTCCCATTTTTTTCAATATACACTTTTCTCTCCTCTTTTCAATCTCACATTCTTCAATAAAATAATATTACACGTAAAACCAAAATATTTACTTATTTTTTAACCACACATTCTCTATCAATCTACTTTCCAAAATTTATTCTTAACATTTTAATGGGACTCAAACAAGCAATAAATATTTGGCGAAAACAAGAAATATGCATGCTTGTGCACATGTAGTGGCCGATTTGAGGAAAGTGAAGACAAGAAAAAAGTTATGAAAGACAAGAAGATGAAAACGAGAAAGAAGTAAAAATAGGATAAAATATCATTAATGTTAAATGTACATTCTTTTTCTTACATCAAATTTGACATCTTTTTTTTTTTTTTCAAAAAATTGTGGATGAGAAAAGTTTGCTTTAAAAAAAATGTCCAATGGTGTATTACCACGTGACACAATGTAAACAACGATATAAAAGATGATGTACTTATAGTATGCTTGATATAATATATACGAATAATACTATATGTACATTCTCCCTTACAATATGGTTGACATTATACTCATGTGGAAGAAATATATGCAGTGATGTGATGGATGAATTTAAAATAAAAAAACGTAGATATTGCCACGTGGAAGAGCGTAAAGAGAAGTATAAGAAAAAGTGTACATATAACATGATTGAATAAATACAAGCATAGGCACAGAATTCACATGATTAAGGGCATGTTTATCTCAGAAGAGAGCTCATATCACATCCCTTACTAACTTTTGACACATTAATAGTACATCAAACTTTGGTTAGCAAATGAAAAGACGTCAACAAAATACCTAGGGATGGCAAAATAAGGGGCAAAAAAACCCGCTCCGTGAAAAATAATAATAAAAAATTAATTAATTAACTATAAAAAAAATTAACTGAAAATTTAAAAAAAAAATACAAACGGGGCAAACCCGCTCCCCGAACCTGCCTCGCGCCCCGCCCCATCTAAGGCTGGACGGGACAGGGTGGGGTGGGGGAGTGGAAGCCGCCCCGCCCCGAACCCGCCCTATTGACAACTCTAAAAATACCCCACTAGTGACATCTTCCTTTTTATTGCCAAGGAGATAGTTGAAACATCACATCTCAACTCTTATCTCCTTTCCCAAGTTTCAAGTTTCCCAAAAGTACATAAATACATCCACAGTACTATTTTTAATTGCAAAAGGGTTCATAATCTACATCTTATCACATTTACGTCTCAAACCTTTTTTTTCATCGTATTCTTATTCTCAAATTAAAATAAATTGTTCCCAATTATGATTTCTTCCCAAAATCTTCTTCAAATTAATATATAGTAAAACGACTCATTTTCTCATTGTGCTTTTAAATAAGAAAAAATAATAATATAAAAATGAGATTAAATATTTTACCCGAGTTGTAAAGCATATTAACAATATTTTTGGGCGAAAATCATGATTAATGAAGAAATTTTCTGATCAATAAAATGTTAAAATTAAGAATGTGATGAAGAAAAAGGCTAAGAATATAAGTATAATAATGAACGAAGGTTAATGACCTTTAATACATTTATTTAAAAAAAGATTAATGTGAATGTAATACCATTCAAGAGTGTGATTGATTAATGATTTGACTATCCTTACCCTTTTTTTGGAGTTCAGCTCAAAAGGCAGAAGTTTTTCATGTGCAGTGCATCAAGACTTCTGAAGTGAGTTTATCAAATGTTGGTGAAACTCCCATGATCCTTGGTAAAGTGGACAGTACATCACTAGATACTATAAAGAAAATAAAGTTACAATATCACTGTTCCTACGCTACAATTTTCTCAAATATCACTTACCAAACATGGCAATCCCACTATCTTGCTGCCACAACCCTAACCCCCCCCCCAAACTAATGTATACAGTATGCAAAAGATTCATTGTCATTCTTGGGATTAGAGGTGTTCTAATTGACAAACGTTTATACTATAGACTGTGCAAAAGGCAGAGAACTTTTTGCAAAAGAGCCATTGGATTCTCTGCAAAAATCAAATAAACCAACATTATCTCTGAAACTTTTATTTCAGAAACTAATCCAAAAACAACTTCAAAAACAAAAAACAAAAAACAAAAAAAAAAAAGACGATACTATGTGTAGTGATGCTACCAGCTTAGACCCCTCTACATGTGTGAAGCAAAACTATTTTAATAATAATTATCACAATTTATGATAAAAGTTACAAGCAGCAACTTCACATAAAAAAATCAAAAAACACACTTCTTTTACTATAATTATTTTATGTAAATTTGAGTGCACAATACTCACAACAGTGTGTCTATAATCAATAGGCGATACACAGGAAAAACAGAAATAAAAACCAATGCAGGTCTCTTGTGGAAAGAGGTCATCACCGTGTTACTTGCATAGTGTAGGCTCTTATATTTTCAATCGTTCACATATACAAGACCATTTTGTCATAAGATTTCAATTCTACAAACTCACAAAATGGTTAAAATACATCTACAACTTCCTGAAACACAATTTGTAATTGAATACTGTCTTAATAACCTTTTTTTGTAATTATTCATGTTGGAGTTGTGACATTTTTGTTGTCACATAACTATTGTATTTTTTGTTAAACATTAGTTACATATTTTCAGTTTAATATCTAACTATGAAATGATGTAAAGTTAGACAAGTTAGAGTATTATACAAGTTAGTATGGTAGTTGATAGAATAGTTGGTAGAAAATAACTTTGACTATGTGTACAAGTTTGGCTATATATATAGAGCCGAGATGTATGAAAATGTAGAAGGAAATGTTGAATGAAATGATGAATGATATTAGAATCTTCACTCATTCTCCTCTGTGAGTTCATAGAAATCGGCAGAGTTTATGTTTATGCTTTGTTCATATCCAGTTACTTCAATAACCGGTATATGAATACATGTTTTTGTTCTTCCTTCACATTCTCTCGATCAATAAAAAAATGTCTCAATATCATAGCTCTAAAACATCTTTTGAATCATAAAATTCCAACAATTCAACCATCATTGACCACTATTTATAACACAAATTAGATTCGAATATCCATTGTGAGAAAGGAATAAATTCTGATTTTCTAGTTTCCTACCCTACTATGATTTCTAAAATATTAAGGGAGATCTCTATTTTGAGAACAATAATCCAATATATTAGGTTTAGAGATTTAAAATAAAATTATATACAGCTAGTGATTCAATGGGAGAGTTCTCATGGAGTTGTATTCGTGGATATATTTCCACTCCATTTAATAAATAAAAACATTCAAAGCATTTGTACCTCGTTCCATGTGATTTTAGGTCAACCTCCTCCTCAAGATATAACATTTTATCATGTTAAACCAGTCAGCTTAGCTACTTGTTAAACCAATCTCATTTGCAATATTAACAAGTTCAATCATGGAATACTTTACATCCTACTTTGGAACTTTTAGGACTCAACAGGTATTAAACAGCAGTTGATTGAATCGCCCCAAATTTGACAGCCATTTAACACTCAATTCATCAAAATAACCAAAACACACAAGAATGTGAGTCGACAAAACTAAGAAATTACATGTGAATGAATTTATATGTTGAAAAATATAGATTTTCCTCATTAACTGACCTTTTGATCCAGTATTAGTCCATGACCTTTTGAGATAATGATAGCTTTAAAAACAAAGGCAGGTGGGAAGAGGAATGCTCCTGATGGCCATTGACAGGGAAAGCAACAATAAGTATATTGTCACAACCCGTTTTGAATCACCCTAGTGGACCCGACACGTGCCATGCGCCGATGGTAAATACCAGCTAAAAGTCGGACCTACCACTAAGGCAACTTTAACCTGCTTTAACTGTGACATACTTTTATAAAAATTTTGACAAATTTTCCTGTATAATATCGACTAAAACCACGTGAACAATGATCAATTTCCTCAAACCAATACTTATAATTTAAAACCGGGTACACTAGCCCCTCAAAACTCGAACTATTCGAGATACAATACTGATAAATCGACCTTTACTATTATTTTACAAATAAAAGTCCCAAATGTATTCAAAATACCCAATATGCAGCGAGCTCATGACATGGATACATCTGACAAAATATACATGTATCCCAAAAAAAATATGAACTATGTAAATTGACAAAAT
>CAIGRP010001990.1:0-55640 GCA_903798385.1 Fraxinus cuspidata
CATGCTACATACCTTATTATTGATATGGCACCGTGTATGAAAAATATTTTCTCTTTGCCGATCCAAGTTATTCGCCTTGATTTGAGTGTTAAGATCTCGCCCACAGCATATTCTACTCCGCCTTCATCACTAGCCTTTTTCAATTCCGGTATGCCTTCATAATCACTTTCACTCACCACTTCTCTATTATCCCGCAAAATCATCGCTATTTCGTTTGAACATTGAGAATCGATGTGCCCCGACCCCAGACACCTAAAGCATTTGATGTCTAAACTCCATGATAACTGAAATTCCATTTTCTTGCTAGCATTTTCTTTTCTTTCATTTGGCAATTCATTTTTGTCCCTAGAAGCAGCCCCATCCCCTTTGTTGTTGTCCCATTTCAGTTTTAAGGATGAGTTAGAACCCAAAGCCCCCGATGAGTACCTTGCTGTCTCATTTCTCTTCAATTGCCTCTCCACCTTATAGCCATGTGTAGCATGTCTTCACATTAGCTATGTCCCGATTCAACTTATTCAAAGACCTAGCCATGGTTGTCTCCCGATCCTCCCCCACATCCATCATAATCATCAACAACTCCATCTCTTTGTGATAGTCTTCCACACTCTTCGATCCTTGGTAGAGGCTTTGTAGTTTTTGATGAAGCTCTAAGTATTAGTGATTAGATACAAACTTCTTCTGCATGATAGCTTTCAAGTCTTCCCATGTATTGATTGGTCGTTCACTATTTCTCCTCCTCGTTGTCACCACTTGATCCCACCAAGTGATTGTATAGTCGGTGAATTCAAGGACCGCTATCTTCACCTTCTTCTCCTCCGAATAGTTGTGAAAGTCAAAGATCAATTCAACAATTTTCTCTCACTCCAAGTAAGTCTTCGAATCACTCTTTCCTTTGAATAGTGGAATGGACATTTCTATGTTGTCCATATTCCCATCTACCTCGTCTCCAACCAAGTTGCTACCCACTCGTTCAAGCCTAGTTCCTCTATTTCTCATCCTACCCATTTCAGCCTCGATTACTACTTTCTCATCCTCATCACCCCTATAATCATATTTTTCATGCACCTCCATCCTAGGCTACCGCCTACCCCGTCTTCGTATATTTGGAACTTCCCTATGCAAATTGACAAGCTCCATGTCTTGTCTATCTAACCTATCCCACATATCTTCAAATAATCGTTCAAACCTATGTATTATCTCATTCGACATGTTGGTTTTATTGTTGTTTCGGCCTGGTGTTGATCCATCCCTATCAGATATCCTAAATTCTAAAATTTATTTTTATCTCATAAATGTGCACTCGTGTATCACTCAATTCGACTTTTTCCCTCCATTGATCTCACCACTCTGTTTTTTTCCACTCAATACTTTAGCACAAGTGCTTCAAAGAACAAATTCGAACTCTACCATGGATTATTCTCGTAGAATTCAAATCAAATTTTGAGTGAGATATTTGGAATTTTGAAGACTGGAGAAAGAAAATGAATTAAATTGGATGATTGTAATGAAATTTGAATTCAAGAAAGTGGTTCTCTAATTTGGCACAATAGATAACGTAATTAGCCGGCAATTTATTTGAATTCAAGAAAGTGGTTCTTGAATTTTATACAATAGAAAACGTAATTGGCTGACAATTTTCGAGATAAATAATAACAAATATTCTTTTTTTGAATTTGACTTTTCACATGATTTTCTGAATTTTTGGAACTTTTTTAGAATTTCTTTTTAAATTTTTTTGACTCTGAATTCAATTATAACACCGGCGAAGAAAACAGACGTTGATTTGGACACAAAATGAGCACAAAAATAACTTTTAAATTTTTGACAGAAAATTACGGATCAAAGATTTAAAAAAATAAGAACACGTAAAACGCTAGAAATATGAGAAAAAATGAAAAAAATATATAACCTTAATTTTGGAGCGTAGATTTTGATAACAACTGATGTGAACCCACGTAGCGAAAAACTACGAAACCCACGATTAGATTGAAATTAAACCCAAGATAGCCAGAATAATCAAAGTTTTGGATTTGATTCAAAAATAACGAATCAAAATAACCAACAAAACGTACATGAATATTGACTATTTTGATTGGATATTTGAGAATCTCACCCGATTAATTTGAACGTTACAAGAATGATTCTTGATAAGTTCACAAATTGTCCAATGAAGAACAATGAAAGCAAGTTCGCCTCACAAAATAATTCTCAATAATGTATTCCTTTCAATGAAATAATAGGTCATATTTATATGGAACTCATCTAAACCTTAGTCTAAATGAAAATAAAGTCTAAAATATTACAAAAGATATCAAAAATAGAATTTTAACATAATAGAAGATTATGAGAAATTTGATAAAATTCACGTCCAGATTAGTCTATGTGGTCGCATAGTGATCACATAGTTTTAATTTTGAAACCTCTTTATCCTTGTGCCGAATTTCGTGCCATTTCCGTATTGTACTCATGGACTAAAATTCGACACCCGAACTGAAAGTTATGCACGTTTTCATCCACGTTGCTCGTTCGCTGCTTGAACCGAGTTGATCCATTTGGTTTCTTCTTTTGAGCCCAACATGAAACTTATTCCTTGACTTGTTAACTTCGACATTTTATCCACTGTAACTTGAACAAGCAATCACATCGCCTCTTTCACCCACTTTTCTCTCGATTGTGTCATCAGGCCCCCATCGATAATCAACAGATCATTTCCCGAGCTTGATTTTGACGCACTCAACTTCGTGCTCACATCATTCCCCGAACTACAGGTTTGATGATTTGCTCATTGTTACTTGCCTGCTGTTCATTTTGCTCACGCCCCGCAAAAACAATTGACAAATCTCTCGGATTTGAGTAGTAAGATCGTAAGTCGTTGGTTTATTGCGTCAAAATTTGCCCTTGTAACTAGCAGACCACCAGTGCTTATGAATCAAAGATATAGAGACGGGAAAGCCGGATTTGATACCACTTGACATGACGTGAAACAAGGAATTCAAGAAAAAACCTTAAGAATACAAATTTTGAATCCACCAAATTATGAAATATTAAACTCAATAATTTTATTAATAAAAGATAATAAAAAACAATGAGACACCCTTTATTTATAAAGTTTTACATGAAAACCTAGTTTTAACAAACTAAAATTTAAAAAGATTTCGAAATAAACTAAATGACAAAAATGGCGCTAAAACTTTAAAAATCATTTCTTTAGTCCTAAACGAACTTAGATGGCTGAAATCCATCTTACATCATGGCGTAGCAATAAGTATTACTCATATTGTCGTCCTCTTTCCGGAATGCTATTATGAGCCCAAAACAAAATTCGAATATTCTCTCCGCACTATTACTTTTTTTTTTTCTCATTTTAATCCAATTTTTCAACAATATGTTCTACATCAAATCTTGCATTCAATTACACTGGGACTCTTACAATTACTAAGAGTCTTTGCTCATCGGACCATACGTGGTCCTATAGGTGGTCTAATTCTTCTAGGATTAAACCATGAAGTATTATTATTATGTTTATCATTTAGGTATATTTTTGTTATTAAATGTATAGCCCTATGCATACATGTTCTTCTACATTTACTAACTTAAGTATCAGATAAACGAAAAAAGGACATATCTCATAGCTTTTTTTCATGTACCATGAATTTAGATTCGAGATGTTGTTCAAAATTTTATTTTTGCCAAACATAGTTGTCAAACAAAGGCAATGGCTGCTTCTCTACCAATCATTTTTTCTAAAATTCATTGAATCACGTTCTATTAATAAAATAATTTTTTACATAAACTTGTAATTTATTCATATTTTCTAATCACCTACTCTTCAAATGGAGATGCTAGAGTCCAAAAAATAAGACCGACAGTGACGGGTACGACCCCAGCGGGCTCGTCCTCTCCAGTCAAACTCCAGAGTCAGTCAAAGCAGCTCTGTTGCCTATGGCCCGCTCCCTGCAGTATATAAAGAGAAAAAGGTTGGCTGACATGGCACGACAGGCCCTGACATCCACAAAATGAAAACTGTCCATCAAGGACAAATTTGTCTTTTCAAAACCTACTTAATTAATATTTATTTCTGGATTATGGTGCAAACCAAATGATTAAGGCACTTGCACTGTCCACAAAATCTTCTTTCTCAAATGAAAATAGATTCACGCTAGATTAGACTAGACTGATCTATTTTTATCTTCACGTGGTTTACCTTTTCATGATCTTTTACGCTTCGCTTTTTATAATTTTTATATTCTTTCTCGAGTTTTGTAACACGGTGTAAAGGTTTCGAATTTAAATTTAAATTTAAATCAATAATTAATTTTAGTTAAATATTTTATGGCATTTCATAACTTTTTCAACCACACGTTTCATTCATTTTAATTACAATATATTAAAAATTTATTTTAATTCACACCAAACGCGAGTTAAATATTTTACCGAGTATCAAAGTATGTGTCACATGTTATGTCAACTTGAATTGGACATACAATTCAACCTTTGTTTGAGCCCTATTTTGAAGAAAATTGTATTTTGAAACAGTGATTTATTTTTTTTAGAATGTGTGGTTAAAAAATAAGAAAAAATTATCGATTTAAGTGTAATATTATTTTATTTAAAAATGTGTGATTGAAAATGAATTTTTATAAGAATGTGTTTTGCTCAATTTTATTTGCATTCTTCTATGCTCAACCATTTTCACTGGTTAACATAGTTTAAATGGTATTTGACTTCAATTATGCTAATTAGACATAATGTTACATAAAATTTATCATTGGAGTGTTTAAAGAACAATCAATTTTTTCATCCAATCACATTTTGTCAATACCAATTATGTCGCTCTATCTGTCGCCTACTTCCTGACAAAGTAATATAATTCATTTAACTTAACTTATAAATTCAAAGTAGACGTAGTATTCTATTTATAAGTTAAAAACTTTTTTTTATACATAAAGGTATTACTTATTTCAAAAGGATTATGCTACTTGTACATAAAAAAGTACATACATGATTATCGAAAAATGATGTGGAGGGAAAAATTGAATGAGAAAATTGATTATGTTTTAAATTGACAAATAATAAAGTATTATGTAACATTATGTAATCCATTATATAAATTTTGATGTACATGTAAAAAGATTCATTTAAAAAATGAATTAATCTAGTCATACACCTTGTATGACACTCATTTATGTGTTAAAAATCTTGCCATCCATTGAAAAATGGAATGTTAAAATTAATGCATCAAAATCTGTCAACTCAATAAGCTGTAAACTAATGTGTCAACTTTGTGTACAAGTAGAATGATCGTTCAAAAATAGGGTGATACGATGGCAATAATTTCTGTAGATACTAATAAGTACGGTTATGCGAGTTTACTTATGAGTAATTTTTTAAGTTAAAGCCAATAGAAAACTGAGCATATCTTAATTTTTCTTTCTCCTTTACCTCTGTTTAATCATCAACATATTTGATCAAAGATTCAGAACCAGATGAAAATAAAATGAAAGTTAGTGGATAGGATAATTAAAGATCTCCTTTCTTATTGTGTTGCCATGGCTAATGAGCCGAGGGAGTACAGAAAGGGGAACTGGACGGTTGAAGAAACCATGGTTCTTATAGAAGCAAAGAAAATGGATGACGAGAGACGATTAATGATTAGGCATGGTGGCGAAAGCAGTAGTTCTGGCAAACCAGGAGAATTAAGATGGAAACGCGTGGAAGATTACTGTTGGAAAAATGGGTGTTCGAGAAGCCAAAACCAGTGCAATGACAAGTGGGATAATTTGATGAGAGATTTCAAGAAAGTGAGAGAGTATCAGAGGAGAGTGGCAGGTGGTGGTGACGACGGAGGAGAGAAATCTTATTGGATGATGGACAGGAATGAGAGGAAGGAACACAGCTTGCCGTCAAATATGTTGCCTCAGATATTTGATGCATTGGTCGAGGTAGTGGAGAGGAAAGGTCCGGCGGTGATGGTGGGCGGTGGAGGTGGTGGTAGCGTGATTGTTCCGGCTGTTGCGGCTCATACAATGCTTTTACCCCTCCAGCAACCGGCGCAACCACCCACCCGCCCCTTTGCTGAACCTTCGTTTCCCACAGTAGGTACTCTCTTTAACATTTTTTCTAGAAATAAAAATCTACATTTTGAGGATTATAGGTGACATTATTTTTGAGCTGATTAATTATAAATTGAATTATACTTCAGATTCTGATACGAGTGGGCATTCAGAATCGCCAGCCAAGAGAAGAAGAAGCAGCCGAGAACGAGGAGGTGATGGTGGCGCCGGCGCCGTGGGTGGTAGCAGTTTACAAGAAGTTTGCAGTGCAATTTCTCAGAGTGGTTCCATTATAGCAGAAGCAATTCAGTCACGTGAAGAGAGAGAAGAGAGAAGACACATTGAAGTGTTGAGTTTGCACGAGAGAAGACTGCAAATTGAAGAGTCAAATGCTGAGATTAACAGGCAAGGCATTAATGGCCTAGTTGATGCCATTAACAAACTGGCAAATTCTATCCTTGCTTTGGCTTCCCACAAAAACCAACCAGATCCTAAATAATTATATTCATATTTAAACTATTATTTATATTTGTTAATTTGAGAATTGAATTATCCCATTTGTTTACTATATTTAATTCATGATGCAATTAATTCTCTCGACTGGTTATGGCCATTATGCTTGTTGATGGATTTCATTTTGTGTTTGTACTTGTACTTGTTCATGGATTAGATTTTAGCCATCTTTTGGTGCCATCTTGCTCATTTTCATATTTAGTTGTAATTGACATACATGCTTGGTGGGAGGTTAAAATCAGATTTTCAGTAGATTTTGATAAAAATTGATAAAATATATGATTAAAAAGTTGTGGATCCCATAAAATATGTCGTTAAAATTAATTGTTGACTTTAATTTAGATTAAAATATGAATTTTAATTTCTATCAAAGAGGGGAAACAATATGTTAGTCCCTGTTTTATTTTACTAAAAATTGTATTTTCAGTAGATTTTAATAAAAAATAATAAATTCTTTTGTTGAAAAGTTGATAAAAATGATTAATCACATGACAAGTGTATTAAAAGAGAAATTGACAAATACGCTCAATGTTTGCCTATTTTTATTGTATAATCTCCTGACATTTTATTTTGGTGCAAAACTCCCCCAAACAATGTTTCGGAAGATCATTTCGTCCATATTTGTTAATTTCACTGTTTAAAGGAATTTTGAAGGCCAAAATGAATAAAAATATCAACGACATTTATGTCTCATCGTCTTCACGTGTTTATTTATGACCAATTTGTTTAAATGACAAAGCGGACATAGAAATCCTAATAACTCAACAAATAATCCAGAATCATCACACAATTCACATGTTTGTACATATGAGAAGTCTCTACGCGTCATTGTACTGAAAATTTCACATAGGTCCGTAAGTTGAGTATTCACCTTTTTAGATTTATGTTTAGACAAACAAGTGGATGTTTGATATGAGTTTGTAAAATAACTTGGTTGTTGACAATATTGAAGTTTTTTTCTCCGTACAATTGCTATTAGTTAAGATATGCTCTGTTGGTGTTGATTTATGTCCTCTAGTGAATCAAGGATTCGCTGGTTTGAATTGAAAATTGGTGTTTTGACGGGTTTCTTTTGCTGTTGGTGTTTTGTTCTAATTTAGAGTTGATTTGCACAAATTTTAGTTATCCTAAGGTTGTATTTTGCAATGTTTACCAATTTCAAAGTTATATTCCACAAAGTTTATAAAATTCGGAATTGAAAGTTTACAAATTCTAAGGTTGATTAATTTGCACACAAACATTTGAAGAATTAACCTGGTCTTCTTTTTAAATACAGATACACATCCCAATTTCGTGCAACAGCAAAATCAGATTGCTAGAGAGATCCCATCAAATATATTCTAGAGATAAGTGGATCCCATGAGGCATATGATGACCCCTGAAAATGAGCTCAATCGATGTCGGGTCCACTCACATCAAGTACGATTCTGGCGCATTTTTACCGGACAGACAACGGTAGCAAAGAGGAAAATGGACACGAGACATACTTTGCGGCGATAGACAAAGGTGTTCGAGCTCCGACGGACGGAACAAAAGCGATTGCGCTAACAACGATTGTCCAGTCGAAATTAAATTAAATCATGTAATTGCGAACGTGAATGTGTGGAAGGATATATATGATATATATTCAATTTACTATGTCATGTATATAACTTTATAACTCATAAACATGCTAAAGAAGTGGAAAATAAACCCAAGTGTTTGTATATTTTGATTCTAAATTTTTGCCCATTTTTCAGTCAACAATCCAACCCCTTTCTAAATTACAAAAAGAACATATTTATACTATCTTGGCCAACGTAATAATTATTGGATTAGAACCACGATGCCTCATCTTCCTAATGGGGACATCATATCACTCTCTATTCATACAATTAATAATTTGATAAGGGGTCAGCCGTTCTATAGAATATGTTGACACACTGACAAACTTTTATTACAAGTATTATATCATTCACTTCAGAGAGATTTTCGAATAATCTAAGTGGAACAACATCAGCTTGTGACGTAGTTCTCTAGGTGGGGAGCCTCAGCCCCTTTCCTTGCTTCCGTAGGTCGCTTCGTCTTTGAGGCATGCAATGTAAGGACTTTGGCATTCCTTAGGCAGCTTCATCTTTGAGGAAGTGCCTCAGCCTAAACTTCGTCATGTAGTGCGAGTGCTTCGACCTGTTTGCCTTCTTAATGCTTTGACCTTATGAGTATTTATTTGACTTTCTTGTAGACCCTCTGCCTACTGGCATGCTACGTGGCATCATCTCTCCGAGCCTCGGAGGCGAGGAGTAACAACATATATTTTAAAAATCTTGTAAAAGCACATAACAACTAATTTGAAGCAATAGTAATACAGAAAAATACTTATGTGCATAAACTTGTTTTACAACTATCTTTGCCTAACATTTCAAATTCATTCATAAAACATCAATGTAAAAAAAAAATTGCAACAATATGGTCCTCTTAAAGAAGATTGTGCTCAATCTTAGTTATTTTATAGTCATTATACTTTAGAAGAGCCAAGCTCATTCTTCTGAAATGGGAAAATAAAATAAAGGTTTTCAACTAATATTGATCATAATACATCTACATAACAATTTGGCAAGGCATTTGATGAAAAGTGGCATTAAAAACAAGCAAAAAATATACCCTCATTTCTCTCTCTAGCTTACAGTGCTTACTCATCTTTCTCCCTTTAAAATCATATACAATATTTGTATTGTAATTTTAGCACCTTGTGAAAGTAGGACCCACATATGGCCCCCATTAGGTTATGTGACAAGTGGTGCGGGGACCCCACATTTAGTACATTGATGGGGATGACCCAGCCCACACAGACGACCCTATTTAAGAAGCTTGAACGACCCCATGTAGAAGAGGTCGGTTGATCCCATTGCGCACGAACCCCATGGCAAGAGCCAGTCCAAGGCGATGTAGTAACGAATCTCGAATAGATCTTATTCTACGCAGATGACAAGACAACTCACTACCATTGCCGCATCAAACCTATTTGGTTAAGTCCAAGCCACATGCTAGGTCGTATAATTACCAAAGTAGTACTAGCATTTAAGGCTGTGAACGCTTATGATTGGAAAGGTCAATCCTGTGGATGGAGCCACGTGCATCATCATCTAATAGCCTATACTCACCATGCCCAAGTATAAAAACTCATACTTAGTGTCATTCGGAGATAGTGCAAGTTTAGACTCTTAAAGTAATATTCTTGCCACCCATTTATTTCATTCATCTCCCAAGGCCAACCACTTTTCTTTTATTGGAGATTCACGTTTTAAGCTCTCACACACCCATAATTACTTCTCGAATTGACTTGATCGTCGGAGTGCGTGTATTTAACGGTTTGTCCAAGTATGCAGGAATACAACTTGCGTGGACGTGAGATACCTTGGGATCTGTTGGCCACCTCATTGGAACATTTTTAAGGGTCAATAGCAAGCAAATCCAATTTATATGTGTATATTAACTTTAAATTTTCTTTCATTTTCATATCCCAAAATAAAACCACTCTAATAAATTATTATTTCTGATAATCTCTTGGTGTGGACCATTGATATTTTTATTCATTTTGACCTTCAAAATCCCTTTTGAGGGAGAAATCAACATATGTGGACAGAAGGGGATCTTTGGCACGTTTGGATGATTTAGGGAAATGTTAGGCCAAAATGAAAGGATAGGGTATATTCCACAATAGAGACAAATTTTCTTGGGGGGAGGGGGGAGGGTTACGCAATTACCAAAGCTAAATTTAAGCGTTAACTATTGGGTTTTGATACCCAATGAACTTTGGAAGATGATGTAAACATTGAATTAAATTGTTACCAATAATCAAGTTCAAAGGCTCAATCTGAAAACAATATAGGCAGTTGGAAGTAACTTAAACAATTAATGTTGCCCATGACCTATATATATTACCTCTTGGATGATTTTGAATGTTGGTTCATTTAATTTCTTTTATTGGTTTAACTAAAGCTTAACATAACCTATATATATGGTGTCTTTGCCGTAGTCGTTTTGTGTGTGATTTGTATGTTAGAAGGAGAAAAATCGACGGCTTGATTGGAGAGAGAAAAATTAGTGGCTTTCTTTGTCTTTTGTGCCTTTGTGGTTTACAAATCATCACCATTATCTTATTTTTTGTGGGTGAGATTGAGGAGCAATCGAGGTGAATATATTGGTTGTGGGTTGGAGCCGTTTGGATTAGTTGTTTGTTAGAGAAATGTAACGTGAAATTGAGCCCAAAAAATACCGCTTTGACGACCCTTAGAGCAAACTTCCATGACAATTGGTGTCAGAGCTTCAAAGTGGTGGATTTGGCTTGAAAAATTGACCAAAAACCCTCCAGAAACTAACTGAAACGAAGCAAAATAGATCGCAAAATTGTACAAAAAACTTGCCAAAATTCGAGGCTATTTTCATGATTTCCGGCCAATCCAGAAGGAGTTTGGTGAAACGGAGGCCATTTTTGAGACGTGCAGGTAGAAGAGCAGCTGGACACCCAGCGCGTGGCTGTTTTCTATGACGATGTCTGAAGACAGTTTGTTGCGACATTTTTTCTGATATTGTGGTGTTGTTAGTTTTCTGTTACAGATTATATAGCGAAATTTGGACGATTGTGTTCTTCGCGAGTTCAGGATTCGATCATGGTTGATTGATTCTTGCGATTATTGGATACTTTAGGACGAATAGTAGTGGCCATAAAGTGATAGATTCACATCTCCCGATATTTACGGACCTTCAGATGTGGTCAACTCGGTATCATGTTCTTTCCCTTTATTTATTGCAATTATGGTTATTGTGTAGGATAACAATTTACTTTTCGCATTAGAAGTTTTCGTGTAGTGACATTATGATTGGGGTTACCATGAAGTGGTAATCATTGCATGTTGCTAGACATATGAATTACTTGTTAATTATTTGCCTTAAATTTTTCGTGAATTTGTTGTCCATTATTTTTCATTATTAGAATTGCACATGACCTTATGAAAGTTCATTGACCATTCTGTGTAAGTTGTGTCGGTACTTTGCTTATGGTCGTCGATGGTTGCATTTTGTGTTTTGTACATTTTTTATAAAAATCACAACACATTTTGAGTTGTATTTTTTTAATGAAAATTTTGATTTTTTTTTTAATTTGATAAAACGAAAGAGTTTTTCATAAAACTTTTGATAACAAATATAGGTCTAAAGCAAGTGCGAAAAGTAAGATGAATTTTAATTACGGTAAATTTGGATATGGTGAAATAAATTGTCCTAGAAATGATAATAAAATGAAAGATAAGGAGAGAAATTAGACCAATGTAACTATAGGGTCGAGTGATGACCCTATTGAGGTTTATTGAGAGTAAACATAATTACTGCATGTGCATCTGTGTGTAATCATTTATGCATGTGTGTGATAGCTTAATTATGTTGTATGGTTATATGCTGCATTTCAATGTGTTCGATATGTGCATTTGCATGAATTTGATAGCAATTTAACCATTTGGTGTAATTGTTTGTATGCATAGTGGATTAAGATGCATTAACGGTGTTTTATGTATGTCTATTGGTCATGTGGAGTATAGTGCCTAGGGATGCATTGGTGGTTTGTATTGGGAATGTGGAGTGTGACATTTAGATCACGAGTGGAGAGGTGATTAAATGTTAGAATTTTTTATCTATGAAGAGACCCTGATCATGTTGAGTGTAAAAAAGACACTTCTATAACTTATATTAGGTGGAGACTAATTATCCATTTAGGTTAGGAGAAGTGATGTGGTGTTAGAAGATTATCACAAGGACTTATGATCTATAGATGTCTACCAGTTAGACATGAGTTGAGTGATCAATATAGTGAGCATGGTGGGTGATGATGTGAGATATGTATTCTCGATATGTGAGCAACACGAAATGAGATATGATAAGTGTGGTGAGATATTTTTCGTAGGATCATTTATGCATTTTTTGCATACGTATTGGGTGCTTAATTGATTAACTGTTGTTTTGTATGAACATTTCTTTTTTTTGAAATGATCTGTGTTATCCTATATGATATCTCCGTCATATGTTTATTTGTTCTTAATTAGTTACTGTGATTATCTGCTTCTACTTGAGATTTGTTTGTAACCTTAGCCCTAGCGAGTACATAGAGCAGATATGGTATGTGTTTTGGGTTTGAAACATGAGGTAATGTCTGTGATTCCAATTTTATTGGTTGCCTTGATTATGCAAGCGTTAACTTTGTGTTTTGATTGCTTGCAAATTGATTGGGTATCAAGGTGGAGATTTGTTGGGTTTTAATACCCAATGAATCTCGGGGCGATGATATAAATATTGAATTAAATTGTTACCAACAACCAAGTCCAAAGGCTCAACCCAAAAACAACGTGGACCGTTGGAAGTAACTTAAACAATTAATGTTGCTCATGACCCATATATATTACCTCTTAAATGACTTTGAATCTTGGTCTATTTAACCTCTTTTATTAGTCCAACTAAAACCTTACCAACCCTATATATATTGTGTCTTTGCCCTAGCCGTTTTGTCTGTGATTTGTATGTTAGAAGGAGAAAAAATGGTGGCTTGCCCGGAGAGAAAAAACAACTAGTGGCTTTCTTTGTGGTTTGGCTGCCATCTTGTATTTCTTCCATTGTTTTTCTCGTGTCTTTGTGGTTTACAAATCATCACTATTATTTTATCTTTTGTTGGTGAGATTGAGGAGCAATCGAGGTGAATATTGGTTGTGAGTTGGAGCCGTTTGGATTGATTGTTTGGTAGAGAAAGATAACATGAAATTGAGTCCGGAAAACATCGTTTTGATAAATGTTGAAGCAAACTTCTGCGACATTAGCTTTGACTTAGTTCTTTTCTTTTTTTTATCAACTTTTTCATTAAATCAAACAGAAGTCTAGTCTAGTATTTAAGAGCATCTCTAAGAGATCTTTAACATATAAGATTCTATTTATTTTAAAGAATCAATTCTTAAAATTATCCTCTAATAGTATTTTTAAATGACTCTTTAAATATAAGATACTCTTTATTTTAAAGAGTTAACGCTTAAAATTATGCTATGCGAGACTCTTAATTTAGTGAGTAAGTTTAACTCTCCAAACCTCTTTATAATTAAATGCATTTAAAACATTTTAATTTTCAATGGATAAAAGTAATATAATAATTGAAGGGAAGATAATGTAATAAAAGGATAGGAAAAAATAATAAATTTTTTTATAAAGTAGAAAAATTAAGTGTTAAATATAAAGAGCCTCTTGAAGTAGTTAAAAATTTTACTCTCTAATTTTATTAATACTCTTTAAATTGTAGAATACGTTTTCGAAAAATAGAAAGTCTCTTAAATTAACTCTCAAAATTTGGAGAGTCAAACACACTCTATAATTAAATGTATTCAAATTATTTCAATTTTCTATGGAGGTAAATAATGTAATAATTTTGAGGAAGTTCGTAAAGGTAGGAAAAATAAAATAAAAATTGAGAGTTGTATAATTAAATGTTAAAGATAAAGAGACTGTTGTAACACTTAAATTTTTTTCTAAGCCTTGTTTAACACACATTTTTTCAAAATACATTATTTCATAACTCATTTTCAATCACATATTTTTCAATAAAATAATATTTTCCATCACATCAATAAATTTTCCTTACTTTTTAATCACATATTTCTCCTCATATTACTATTTAAAATACATTATTTTCTCAATAATATTCATCAAATACACCATAAATTTATAGATACTCTCTAAATTGCTAAATATGTTCTTTAAAAATAAAGAGTCTTTTGGAGATGATGTAATAAGAGAAGATGTGGAACATATACCAAATAAGTATTCTCTTTCTGGTTTATTCTTTGGAGTATAGTTGTGGTATGAACTTGAAACCTATACTAATCGACACAAGCACCTCTTAGGGTTCAAGTTAAAGGTGAATCTTAGATCTCAATAACACGTTAGAAGATTTAAGTAGTTATTTAGAATTCGAAGTGTTTGATCCCTTTCTCATCATACCATTGGAGGAAGAGGAATTCTCTTGAAATGGCTCAAGAGACAAATAGAGCGTTCAAGTCTTCAAGATCAAAAAGGGTAAATAAATTTCGAAGGTGTTAATGCAATTCGAGATCATATATTAAAAAAAAAAAATTATGCAAGATTGAGTGCTAATAAACACATTTTATGATGTAGCGTCTACTAAGTGTAACACAAAAGGCAAAAGAGTAGAAATTTTAGATCGAAAAAAGTTCGAACATTACCATCCCACTTTTTTTAGAAGACTGAAACCTATACTAATCGACACAAGCACCTCTTAGGGTTCAAGTTAAAGGCGAATCTTAGATCTCAATAACATGTTAGAAGATTTAAGTAGTTATTTAGAATTCGAAGTGCTTGATCCCTTTCTCATCGTACCATTGGAGGAAGAGGAATTCTCTTGAAATGGCTCAAGAGACAAATAGAGCGTTCAAGTCTTCAAGATAAAAAAGGGTAAATAAATTTCGAAGGTGTTAATGCAATTCGAGATCATATATTAAAAAAAAAAAAAATTATGCAAGATTGAGTGCTAGTACACACATTTTATGATGTAGCGTCTACTAAGTGTAACACAAAAGGCAAAAGAGTAGAAATTTTAGATCGAAAAATGTTCGAACATTACCATCATACTTTTTTAGAAGACTGAGACTTCTCTGTCTGTCTTGACCCATTCATACTCTGTAGGGATGAAAAGGTTCATTTTGAGGAACACTGAATCGAATTGCGAACCAACCAATGGATATTTTACAAATGAACAATTGATTCTACCAGTGGCCATGAAATTGAATAAAACCAAACTAGAGTGTTCCATAACAAGATGAAAACTTTTATCTAGCATAGCGTGGTTCTGCGATCTAAGATGCTAATTTATATTAAGCCTATGATTGGTTACCATTTTTCTAAAAACTTATTATTATTAACTTTTTTGTCAAAATTCAAATTCAAATGCACATTCTCTTATAAAATAATTTCAGACGTAAATCAAAAAATTTTCTTTACTTTCTAATCATATATTCCCCAACAAAACACTATTCGAAAATACATTTTGGCTCAAAAATAGTGCTCAAACAAGGGCTAAATCTTTTTCTATTATTTATTTGTGAATTAATATTTTGATGATGATGGTAGTAGTGGTGGTGAGGACACTATGTCGAAATGATTGTATTTGGAAGGTGATATTTGGTCGTGGCTAGGGTGGAATAACACGGGTTGGGTTGGGTTGGGTTGGCCTGTGTGATGGTGAGCTTAGTTAAGGAATATTAGTTTTTTCTAATTTTTTTTTTGTGTTAATATGTATTTAATTATTTTAAAGGGTATCTATACTTTTGAAAAATTATATGAATTCATTTGTAATTTTTTATTTTATTTTTCTAGTTTATTAACTGCATTCTTCTATTTTTGTTTATTTAAAGGCAATCTTTCATTTAAGGATCAAAATGAAGAGAAAGACGAGTATTGTTATATAATTAAAATGATGATGATGATATATTATCTATAATATATTAAATATCACATCAAGTGACAATACTTTTTGGACGATTTTAACCGTATTACAATTCAATTATTTTAATAATAATTTACTTTTTGTTTTTCAATATGTAATAAATACTAAAAAATTCGTTTCATGTATGAATTTTGTGTTATTAATTCTTAATTAATTAACACTTAAATTAATCTAGACACAATGAATCTTGACTTGATTAATCTAATATATATGAATCTAGAGTTATTATAGATTAATTTATTTCTATTCATGTATCTATGAATTTTAATGGGTGTTTAATTCATGTATTAAAAATAAATTCCCGTGTACAGAATGTAGTGTAAATATGTTGTTCATTTGTAGTAGTTTACCATCACAACAAATTTGAATCATAGAAGTTGGGTTTTGAGAGTACAATTTTCTTTTCTTAAATTCATATTCTAAATTTTATTTTCTTTAATTCGTTTGAAACTCGTCAAATCCTTCCAACAAATTGGTATGAAATATTACTTTTACAATATTCATAAAATATTTCATAATAACGATGCACGTTCAACTTTTACTAGTCCTTAAAAAGGATTTGTCGACAAATTTTGCAAAAGACAGACAATAAATGCAAATTGTCATATTATTACTAAGGGTGTGTTTGATCTACATTATTTTGGAAGAATGTATTTTGGAATAGTAAATTGATGAAGAATATGTGGTTGAAAAAGAAGGAAAAAATTATTGATGTGATGGAAAATATTATTTTATTGAAGAATGTGTGGTTGAAAATTAGTAGAAGAATGAGAATGAAAAATTTAATGTGTACCAAACAGGGGCTAAATATTGTATTAGGATTTTTTATTAATTTAATATATAGTAAATTGATGAAGAATATGTGGTTGAAAAAGAAGGAAAAAATTATTGATGTGATGGAAAATATTATTTTATTGAAAAATGTGTGGTTGAAAATGAGTAGAAGAATGAGAATGAAAAAAATAATGTGTACCAAACATGGCTTAAATTGTGAAAGATGAATTATGTTATTTGTATTACTTTGATTGACAACTCCACACTGACAGCATCACATTAAACTATTTAAAAAAACTATTTTCTAAATCAACAATTCGAATTTTGACAACATCAAAATTGTCAACAACGATTATCAACCACGGTTGTAAAAATAGCTTCATGAAAGAAAGATGTAATGGAATCACAAAAGGACTGGTCAAAGTTGGCAGTGAAAGACGAGTGGGTGGCCATTTGTGTGTTATTATTGGTGTCAGTGTAAATGAAGACTGTGCGACTCTAAAGCCTGCCCGGGCTTTTATTTTCTCATCACGGGCAGGACTCAAGACTGACGAGTAATTAGTTAATGGCTAAAATTTACATTTTTTTTTCTGGCAAATGGATGTAAATAGTGGGTATTTTCAGCTTTTTCATTTTTATCCCATTTGCTCTGCGATCGCAGGGCTCCGGCTTTTCTTCTTGTGCATTATGGTCCCTTTTTCTGTCTTTTGCTTGGCTCACATCTTTTGTAATTTCCAATTCAAGTCCTTGATCTTCCACTTCATGTCCGATTGATCCTCAATCTCTGAATTAAGCACCATATCCATCCTTTTAGCTCGGTTTTCGTTCCTTTTCTTCGTAGTCACATTTCAATAGGAGTGAACATGAGTCAATTTGAGTGGTTCCTGACAAAATTTCAAACCATAACACTTAAAAGTGATTTGAAATTTTTTCAAATCAAATTAAACCATTTCAAATTCTAAACCAAACCAATTCAAACAACTTTTTAAAATTTGGTTCGATTTAAAAAAAACATATATCTAATAAGTTAAATCATAAATATTATTTTAAAATTTCACGTTAAAACATAAATAGTATCATTAAAATATTGCAAACCAAGTTCTATAGTTCCAATCATTATAATGCAACAATATGATAGAAATATTTAACCTCTTATTCGATACTAATTGACGCAATATCTGTAATTGTAATACATAATTCGTTCTCTCCCAAAAAAAAAAAAAGAATATAGCATATGAATTAAGTGATTATAATGAGATAATATAAAACAATTAATAAAAGAAAATGAATAGAAATATCAAATAGGATAATACTTTCTATAACTTTTTCTGAATCATTCATTGATTCTACCTCATCCAAATATTGATGAATTACTATATTTTCCTAGTTACTATGCAACCAATTGTTAGGACAAATATTTGCCTTAACCACATTTGCACTCAACGAACTTTTAAATCAGTTAAGAATATGAACATTAGTAGGGAATGCAGACTCATAAATAATTGTAGATATTTGAATTGCTAACACATCAATTAAGAATATGAACATTAGTGGGGCAATTTTATATTTATTTTTATTCAATTTTAATTAAAGTAATACAATTAAAGACTCGCTGGTCAAATATTCAAACAACCGTTTAAGTAATAAATTGAGTTAAAATGTAAATAATTAATTGAGTGACTTGACCTTGAAATTGAAAAGCAAACAAACGAAAAATGATGTTTGCTAAAAATTTAAGGGAACCCAGCACAAATGAGAGCAAAACAATACAACTTCCAATAATTTTGGATTAACTTACTAGGAAATTTAGTCAAATTTTATTAGTATAAAGAGAAGAAATGTATGAGTTCGAATTAAAATGTAAATTTAATTATCTACTTAATTGTGATGGCGCGATTGATGAATATAGTTCAACAACAGTAGTTTAACACTTCATTAAATTTGAGGATTTTGCATTCACGATTGTGATGACTTATGGGATATTTGTGTATGATTTAATTAATGAATTGTAATGAATAATTGTTTATTTAGGTATTGGGTTTAATTGAGTTGTGTCCAATATGAATGTATTTTTTAATTGAGTTGTATTTAATTTTAATTGGGTTGGATAAAATATTTTTAAATTTTCCTGCAAACGATTTGATGATTTTGAAACGGTTTGCAAATAATGAAATTTAAGCTAAACCCCTTCAAAGAGATTTTGTTTGGTTCAAAATTAAAATATTGATAGATCGATATGAAACAAAACCAACAATTAAAAAAAAAAAAGGTTTGATTTGATTTGATTTGAAGATTTCGTTGTTCAACTCTACCTTCTAACATCAAGTTTCACCTAAAATATCAAATTTCATGAAATAAAATGTCATGACACAATTTCTCAAAAATTCAAGTCAATCGAATTTTCTAGTTTTTTGTTTTGAAAATCTGTTTTTCAGAATGACAAACTAAACGTATTTTTTGAAATCTTAAAATAGATTATCAAAATAAAGTGGAGATGAACTCAAAATTGAAAATAGAAAACTATAACAAAACCAAACACACCTTTACTTCTAAAATAATGGGAGGGAAGATCACATATTTAAGGCAATTAAGAGATACAATTTCAAAATTAAGAAAGTTCTTTTAAAGTTTTAAAAATAGGTCATAATTAAAATATATTAACTAAATAGATAATTGAAAGTACTTTATTAATTAAATATATTAATATCACAATATTATATAATCTATGGTCATAGTTACGAAATAGTCACCATATAACGTTACAGAGACATATCACAAATTTTGTACGTCACAATTTATTTCTAATTGTGCCTAGTCTATTCAGCCGAAGTTAGCCCCCAAATGAAGTGCCAAGTATATCAACTTTGGCCCAATCTCAAAGCCTTAAGAGCTGGGGCAAGAAAACTTTGTAGGAATTTTCCTTTTGTTTAACGCGTACGAAATTTATAGCTGAAATAAAACTCTTCCCCTCTTAATTCTCTCGTAGTATACCATAAAAAACAGTCTTTATCTGTTGATCTGTGTTTGAATTTTATTGAATTGAGAACCCATGGCCTCAAGCGGAAACAAGAACATCAACTCCAAGCTGGTTCGTACTTTCTTGGATCTGTTTGTTTGTTTGTTTGTTTTTTTCCCTCACTTCCTATATAATCATTTGCGTTTCTTTTACGTGGTTGTTAATCTGTTTCGGCTTTAATTTCTCGCTTTTGATGTGTTATTATTCTCCAAAATTATGATATTTTTTTACCTTAATTTTGCTTCTCTATTTTTAGGTATTTTGTGGTAAATTTTGCGTTCGCTGTTCGTATTTAACTCTTAATAATCCTTAGTTTTGCAAATTCATGTCAATTTCTCGGTGTTTATGGGTAGCTGTTCGCGTTTGTTGAATTACTTCTATTTTATTTCTAATTTTGTGTGATCGCATTTGGATTAATAGTTTTGTTGATAATAAGCTTGAGAGAATGATAGGGTAGGGGCTTATATGGGAGAAGGAGAGTGAAGAAGACCTTTAAATTGTGGATTCAATCAATCATACTAAAACACAACTAATGACCATGAAAGATTTCTCTTAAACTATCTAGGTTTGTTTTACGCTTGCGAGAGACAATGGGGTAGTGTTTGGCACACTGATTTTGAGCATATAAAGAATTTAGTAGGATATTGGTACATAGATGCAATTATGATGGATTAAATTGAATATTATTACTATTCTTTATTTTTTGTTCAAAAGAAAGTCAATTATTATATCTTTTCTAATCTGTCCTAAACCCGCCTCCAACCTGTGTATTTTATGATACGGTTGATAGGGAAAATTACTTAATTTTGAATTCAAAATTAAAGAATACCTTCCATCCCAATCTACCATAATACAATGTACTTTATACTATAAATTATAATTTTGTACTAAATTCCTTATATGGCCTAATCAAGTACGCCAAGCGTAGCCTAAATGCACTAAAAGAATTACCCCTCGTTTCCACTTGAAATGATGTGGTCTGAATTTTGCAGTCAAATGTACAGTTTCAGATGTGTTGCATCTTATTAATCTGAGAATGAAGTTTATTGAACAAAAAATACATCGGTGAGAAAGTGTCCATTTCATGGTGAAAATGAGACCAAGTTAGTCAGTTGAGGAAAAGTGAGTATTTGTTTTATAATACCAGTCTTGGTGATGAAGTAGTTCATGTGTATGCATAATAAAATTATCATGAATGGTTTACTCTTGTTTGCTGATTCAATTGTTTTTGTGAGGGCAAATGAAAATTGAGTCTTACATTATTACGGTCATAGATTAGGTTATACAGTACTCTCTCTTTGAGAAACCAATGAAAATTTTCCTAAAGTGATTAATTGGATTCTATGGCCTTTTTGGTAAGTCAATGACGATTCATTTGAATATCGACCTGTTTTTCATACTGTAACAGTTGGCATTACCGTTTCTTTCAGAGGTTTGAGTAACAAGATTTACCTTTATTGCTCATCTCTTGATTCTTGCCTTCACTTTTCATGTTGCTAACTTGTGTGAAATTTATTTTTACCTAAGGTGCTTCTCGGGGATTCTGGAGCTGGAAAATCCAGTCTAGTCCTGCGATTTGTAAAGGGACAATTTATTGAATTTCAGGTTGGTCCAAACCCTGTACTATCATACTTTTCATATGGGTAGTTGACAAAACCACATTAAACTTTTTCTTCTGGTCCCTGGCATGGTTTAAAAAGGCAGTCTTGAGGTGCGCTTCAACCTGAGGCATAGCACCTGTGCCTCAAGGCACTATGTCAGGTGCTTTTTTTGTGCCCCTCAAATCATACGTCTCATGGAGGCGTGAGACATTAACCTCATGTTTTTTTGTAATTTGAATGTTTTATTCCTTGTTTTGAGTGTGATGTGCATTTCAAAGATAAAGCCTAAAGGCTTTTAATTGGGCCCGTCTTCTCAAATAAAAAAAAAATGGCCCATTTATTTTTCTAAACAATTAAAAAATCTAAGCCCTTACCCCCTAGCATACACCACCCGGTGGCTTCTTCAAGGAGGAGGAAGCTTCTTCTCCAAGTTCGGCAGCTTCTTGTGTGTAATATTTTTTTCCTTCTTTATTTTTCTGCTTTTCGTCTCTCTTTTTTTTTTCTGAAATTTTACTTGTTCAAGAGTCGAGACAATTTAATATTTGCTACTTTATTAACTTATTTTGGTGTTGATTCTATGGTGAGTTCTTTAAGATTGATTGTTTATGGTTTATTATATTTATATGTTTCTATTTATATTGTTTTATTTGACTAGGTTTTTGGATTGTTTTGAGGCTTACACCTCTAAGCGATTAGAGGGTTTCCCCTCGTTTCATGAAGAAAAAAGGCCTTAATACCTATTTCTGCCTTTTTAAACATTGGTCCCTGGAGAGTAGAACTTACTTTTATGTCTGATGTAGGAATCAACTATTGGCGCTGCATTTTTCTCACAAACAGTGGCTGTGAATGACACAACTGTAAAATTCGAAATATGGGATACAGCTGGTCAGGAGAGATATCACAGCTTGGCTCCAATGTACTATCGGGGAGCTGCTGCAGCCGTGATTGTCTATGATATAGCAAACCAAGTAAGTGCTCATCGCCGACTTTGTGACTTTGTCATCACTCATCGTGATGACATTGTTTTTCTTGGGGTACAGTAGGTTAGGAGAGATATCATGATATTTTATAGGATTAATTGTATAAAACTTCTTAGAAACTTTTACATGTGCAATATACCCTCTACCTATTGAAAATCGCACACCCCCCCTTTCGTGTGAAGAACCCCCGCAGTCAAAATTCGTCAGATTTGTCGTTAAAAACAGGAAAAAATGCCAAAATTAAAAAGGAATAATTGTAATTTCAGTATCTAAACTTTTTATTTTTTTTATAAATTAAATCCAAATTTTTTATATATGCCAACTACAATCCCAAATCTTTTAAACTTTATTTTCCACCCCACTTCATCTTCTTCTCCAAAAATAATAATAAAAAAAGTTTCTTTTCTTCAAAAAAAGGTTCTCTCATTCAAAATTTCCATAACGGACAAAACCCAGTTGCAAGAACACCTTTGAATCTGTATGAACTCCTAACAAATCGCTGGCTGATTTCGAATTTAGCCAAGACGGAGAGGCCAAGTTTGAACCAAGAACATGAACTAATGAAAAAGCTGTTAGCTGAATTCGATTTCACCAAGGGGATGAAGATTAAAACTGAATCAAATAACAAGAATCTTCAATAGTAACACACAGTGTGCTGGCCGAACGTAAAGCTGCCAAGAACCTTCAATTCAAACTGGCTGAATGTAATGACTGTAAATCTTCAAAGAAAAACTCAATAATTCTGGATGAATTTTGTATAAAAGAGTTTTCAAGAAACTTCAAATCTTCAAAGATTAAACACTTCAACAGGATGTAACTTTGAATAAGATTGTTCCCCACTTGAATGGCAACCGCAGAGCATCTAGTGGATCTGATATTACCATGTCGAGTTCTGAGAGCAGCTCGGGACTCGAGACACCTTGGGAACCCCTGATGAAGAACTCCCATCACGAGCCTAGTCGTCTCTGAGTCGTCACTTAGGGCGTCGGCAGCCAAAACCCGATGCACCAAAAGGAATGTGTAATGAGCATCTAACGAAACAATGGTAGTGTCTCGGGAGTTCTGCATTTGAACCGAGTATTGATGGTATTTCAAGCACTTGGTTTCTCTTGAGAACACTCCCAAGAGGCTTCAGATATTGTGATTGAGAAACTCAAATCTGAGCTTGTTGCTTCGAAGGAGAGAAACTATTTTTATTTTTTGGTTTTTTTATTTTTGGGGAAGAAGATGAAGTGGGCTGAGGTGAGGTGGGGTGGCATGTAAAATAAAGTTTTAAAGATTTTGGATTGTAGGTGGCACATAAAAAAATTGGATTTAATTTGTAAAAAAATAAAAAAGTTTGGGTACTGAAATTGCAATTATTCCTTTTCAATTTTAGCATTTTTTACTGTTTTTAACAACAAATTTGACGAATATTGACGGTAGGAGGTTTTTCGCAAAAAAGGTTTCAAAGAGGGGGTTTTGCGATTTCCAATAAGTAAGGGGTTATATAGCACATGGAAACGTTATTGGGGAGATTTCTGCTATTAATCCTATTGCATAATATAGACGAGTTGCAAATTGTAACAATTTCTTTTCTTTCTAGGAATCCTTTGAGCGGGCAAAAAATTGGGTTCGGGAGCTTCAAGCGCAAGGTAAATTACCTGTCCTTTGATTGGGCAAATATGGCTTCAATTGCCTTTACTTTATTTTTAGTTTTTTGGGGATTGGGCAGGGTGCTATATTTTGATGTTTCTGAATTGTCTCTCCTTTTGTTATTCACAACATAGCTAAAGTTAATTAGTTTTAAAGGATTTGGCGTATTTTTTTATCTTTCTTTAGCTGTTAATGCCAATAACTTCTGCCCTTTATGCTAATTTATTACTAATGGAAATAGAACAAAAAATTAAAATACACGTCAGTTTGTGTCAAACATGCACTTAGATAGAGTTTTTTTATTTATTTTAATTGCAAACATTTTCTGCCTGTTATGAAGTTTTATTATTCACTTTATTCTTCCCGTGGCATTAGGAAACTCAAACACGGTTATGGCACTTGCTGGGAACAAGGCTGATTTAATAGATGCAAGAAAGGTGCCAGCAGAGGTAAGTCTAACTCTCTCGTTTTAGTTTTCCCTCTAATGAAAATATAATTAAATTTAGCCAGTTTGTCATCCATTTTTTGTGAATTCTTTTTTTCTCGAACTCATTTTCAACTGCACATTTACGCACTAAAATATTTTGCATGTAAATCCAAAACATTTTCCTACTTTTTAACCACACATTCTCCAAAAAAAATCCCTATTTCAAAACTCATTTTTAACAAAAAAATCTTTAACGGCTGCCAAACAGAGGCTATACTGAATACTATAGTCAAACATAGAAAATGCATTTGAAATTTATGCAACCCTGCTTAATTAGTCAGTTTGATATGTAAATACT
The DNA here is from genome assembly GCA_903798385.1 of Fraxinus cuspidata. Lineage (NCBI taxonomy): Eukaryota > Viridiplantae > Streptophyta > Magnoliopsida > Lamiales > Oleaceae > Fraxinus > Fraxinus cuspidata. The sequence continues at coordinate 24,887 of CAIGRP010001990.1, forward strand.
AAATACTTAGAATTGTGTAGTTATGAAATTGTTTAACAGGAATACATATTAGTTATGATGGTCTGGTAAAACTAATGTAGGGGCTAGTGATTAGAGAGAGTGAACCTTGTTTGGTTCCCATTATTTTCAAAATATATTTTTCTATCTTATTTTCAACTGCACATTATTCAATAAAATAATATTGCATGCAAACCCAAGACTTTTCCTTATTTTTTAACCCCACATTCTCTTCAAAAAATGCGTTATTGGCAAAAAAAATGGGGCTCAAACAGGCTCCTTCATTCAGGAGTACCCTAGCCTGAGCTTTTCTTGGAAATGTGTGCTTATGGAAGTTACGGATATGCAAAAAAAAGGAAAAAGTTACTGATAGGCACCCTGATACGCTTCACATTCGTGAGGCGGAATAAGGAGGACAGCCATTCTCACATGTAGCAGAATGAACACGCAGTAGATAAATTTTACAGCATTACATTAGTTTTTAAAGGGGGTAAATTGGAGAATTTTACAGAATAAGGCTGGCGCCAATATATAAATGGCGATAGGATTCTATTTTGGAGATTCATTCAGAATTGGAGAGTTGTGAGGGAGAGTGGGTCGAGTCCCCCCCGGGCACTAAGGTGAGTACCGGTTGTAAACTTCAGGGCCTTGTGAGATTAGTCAAGGTGAGTGCAAGCTGGCCCGGACACCCACGGTTATTAAAAAAAAAAAAAGTGAGGGAGAGTGTCAGGCCTCTTCAATGCTTGGCAAAATATTGTAGTTCCTTTTCAAACTCATGTTTTCTTTGAGTCTGGTGTTAAATAAGGTGTTAAATATAGACTGATGTTATCCCTTTTATTTTTTATTTTATTTCATCTGCAGTTTGCAGTGATTTGCTTAAATGAAGGTTGCTTTTTATGATAAAAAATTAAACATAAATACTCTGTGTAATTCATTCCTGTCTGTACATTCGGTACAGAAATATAAATACAAATCCAATTTTCAGTTTTGTAATACATTCTGCTTTCATTCTATAGTTTAATACATAAATACACAAAAGCTAAAACCAATGCTTGCTTCATTTTCAATTGAATCACAGCTCGTCCATTGCGTCTGGTTCCTGCAACAACAGAAATTACAAAGCCTTATCAGTTACTTGGCTAGCACGAGTGTCTTTTGTCCATGGCAAAAATCCAACTGATAAAAATTCTCAGAGCTGTTGAAAAATATTTATTGTCGTTCTCTTTTTCTTTATTCACACAAGTTCATTTTGTGCTGGGAATCGTACTATAAAGTTACCGTCGAATGAAATTTAACAACACTAACATAGAACATGATTCGTGAACGATTACATTGTTGCAGATCACGAACGAATTGTATGCTAAACTTAGTTTAAATGCGTTTGCTCTCTTGCATCCCAAATTTTTTTTCTCAGCTGTATGAATGCTATTTTTTTGCAGGAAGCACAGACCTATGCACAAGTGAATGGGCTTTTCTTTATGGAAACCTCTGCAAAAACTGCAACAAATGTCAATGAACTATTTTATGAAATAGGTAAGAGTGTTAGCTTGAGTATTATAGAATATGCAGCGATGTATTTTTAGCTTCAATTGGTCCTTTAGAACTCGTAGAGAAATATTGATCTTCACTTCTTGTTTGCGTTTCCTCGAGGAATAAATTGCGAACAAGATTCATCTCTAATTTAGAGATCATATAGAATTAATCCAGATAGAGATATTATTGCTTGAGACCAATCCCAGTTTTCTGAAGTCGTCATCTAAGCAGAAAGGAAAAATTTAGGCCTTATTTGGGAAATATTTTTTTATACTCATTTTTTCCCAAAATCATTTTCAACCACATATTCTATGGGATCCATAAGGGCCTGTTGTCTTTACCATCCATTGTCTGTTTTCGATTTTCCAATTAAGTGCAAAACGCGTTCTCTTTCCCATTTTCAAAAACACGTTTTTGAAAACAAGTTAAAAATCGTTTTTGGTGTTTTCAGTTATAATCAAGTCAAAATTGTCAAAACGCTTTTTGGATATTTTTAAAATGTCAAAAAGAACACATTTTCATCAATCTCAAAATGAACACTCAAAACACAAAACTCAAAATGAATTCAAAACTCAAAACTAAAACATAAAGAGAACAATCCCTAACTTTTTATCTACTTTTTAACCTCATGTTCTCCAAAAGCATAATTTTTAACCAGGAAAAAAAATTCTTCCAAACAAACACTTGTATGCACGTGGATAGCCTCAAAATCGTGCCACAATCATGACCATTTTTTTTTTCTTTTTTCCTTCTTTCTAATATTATTGTGCATCAACAGCAAAGAGACTACCTCGTCTGCAGCCAGCACCAAACCCATCAGGCATGGTTCTTGTGGATAATCAGAGTCCAGCAGAGAGGGCAGCCACTGCTTCTTGTTGCTCTTAAAGTTGATGTATAGTTGTCATTGCAGATGAATGTACTATGTAAAATCATAACAAACTTTAGTGGCTATACTTTGTGTACCATTTCTTTAGAAATGTACAGAGAAATTCTCAAGTCGGTTTTCAAACTTTTATTTAGTATCTGGCTTCGGCATGTCATGTGATATGAAAATGGTGCAGGAATCTGTTTTATTATGTTTTAGCAAGGGATGTGAATTTCCATTAATTAATAAAAAAACTTCGTCGTATACTTGTAATATTCTTGAAGTTCAATGTGGCTTTGTACCTCAGCATTTTAGAATCTCTCACGCTTATGGATGAACTTTGGAGTTCTGCTTCGTTTGTTGGGATAAAATTTGTCATGAACATACGAGTGAATACCAGTTCAATCTCAGTTAATCTTATTATTCACCAGATTCTGGGGTCATTGTAGCTTAATTATTTTCTTAAAAAGCATCTTATATGTGTTTAAATTAAAGATAGCATATGTGGTGGTGACTTAATGGCGTATCAGAACAAGTACATTTAAGTGTATATAATATGTTACTCAAGGGACAAGAACTTTTAAACCTGAACATAAGTTGGTTATGTTATCTGATTGAAATAATAAAAAAAATAAAAAAATAAAGTTAAGTACAGTAGACATCAACAAGTGCAGGTAGGCAATGACATCGTTTTGATTTTATAATGTCCAATACGATGTATGATACGTCCTATGTTAACATTTCCAGCTAACTTTTTTGTCCAAAAGAACAAAGAAAAATAAGCGTAACAAGTACAAATCATGGGGTTTTATACAAATAATATATTTAATCTGTGAAGGAAAGTGGCACTTAATAATTTTAAGGTGTGTTTGATTTCAAGCATGAAATTTACATGGAAAGAAAATAAATTCTAGATGAGAGAGGGAAAAAAAATAAAATCTTACACCTTTCTAAAGAAAATGTTTTCCTTGTTTTTGATAAAAATATAATTACGTGATCAACTTTTGAAAAACATTTTTCATGAAAAAAATGTCGATCAACCACTCAAAATTAAGAACTTGGATGAAAAAAATGACAATTTTCATGGAAAGTAAAAACAACCAAACACACTTAGTGACATATGTGGCATATTCTTGTAGAAATAAGTAAATGCACCATGGGTTATTCAACTTTATTTTCATGTCAATTGTCACTCAAATCACATCACTCAACTTCGATTTGATTGCAAGTTTGATCACTCATCTTCAATTTGATGATTTCAATTTGGTGTAATCAAGTTACCCAATTTTGATTTGCTTGCAAATCTGGTCATGTTGTCCACTAACGGGGTTACCAAATGTTTTATCTGAGTTACTTATCTTCAATTTGGTTTAATCAGATTAATCACTTTGGTTTCCTTGCAAATCTGTTCATTTTGTCCAGTGTTGGTCACCCAATTTTGAGTGCGGCTGCATTTGGATCACTCGTCTTCAATTTGATGCAATCGGATTAAACAACTTCAATTTGCCACTAAGCTTCAATTTGGTGCAATCAGGTCACCCAACTTCAATTTTATTGCAAATATGATTATTCTATTCTCCAGTTTAATTAATGTAACTTGCTAACTAAAAATTAATTGATGACCAGTTTGTATGTTTATGTCACAAAACAATACAAATTTCCGAAAGATTAATTACTGTAACTTGCTAACTAAAAATTAATTGATGGCTTTTAATGTTCAGGTCACACGGCCATAAATATTTATGAAAAACAATTTTATAACACAGAGTATGAACTAAAAAAATACATTTTTGCACGTCAAGTATCCATGTATTTTAATGTTCAAGTCAACATATTACGTTAGTTAAATTGATGCCATTGGACAATTTGAAAACAAATGACCAGATTTTCAAGAAAATGAAAATTGGGTGATATGGCTGAAGATGACTGAGCTCAAAATTGAACTAACAATAGAGATGTGATGCTCTACTTTTAACAAGGCGGCTGAGAAACTGCTGGAGTTTGCTAATTTTGCGTCATCTCCACATCAGCGTTCATAGTGATGTTAGGATCCTAATTTTTAATTCATTAACTCTTCTGGTGTTAGATTAATTATTAGATTAAATTAAACCTCAATCGAATGGAAGTTGAGCTTAGTTAGCAGCATGGTACCCACTAATCTCTAAGCCTGTTTGGAATCAATTAAAAGTTAAAACTCCGTCAGCCTTACATTATTTCATCGCATTTAAAATAACTAAACTTAGATGCATGTGTTCATTTAAGGTTGGTACTTGGTACATAATTGATTTATAAAAGTTTGGATTACTCAGACTAATAAGTTTATATTTTGAAACGAAAAGTCAAATCCAAGGATAGAGACCCAAGACCTTTTTTTTTCCTTTTTTTGGCATTGAACTGAAACATGGAAAAAGAAAATTTCAATAATTATTTTCGTTATTTATTTGTATCAATAAAAAATGCAATGGGTTTGGGCTAACCCCATTTTCTTCGCCATTGGTCAAATCCCAATAAGCGTCGCTTTGACTCCCATTATTCCATAATATAATGAGAGAAAAATGTGTGGTTAAAAAGAAGGAAATTTCTATGGTTTTATATGTAATATTATTTTATTACAGAATGTGTGATTGATAAAAAAAGAAAAAAAATGAATTATAACTTAACGAGAAATAATGTGGATCAAATGGGGAGCTGGGTTCCAAACTTAGTCATTTGGATGGAAAGATAAATCTTAGTTATTGCAGCTAGAAGAGCATGAACATGAGTTGGATTTTGATAGTTGAAAAAAAAAAAAAATTAAACAAGAACACTAATTACCATAATTGATTAAGCTAATTAATCTTACATCTGAATTAATGATTATTTTGATTAGTGAAAGAGGATTAGTTTCTGAGGTGTAATTGCTCGTGCCAACCACTTTCTTTGTGTGTATGTATTTGATTCACATTGAAATAATTAATTTAAGTAATTAACATGGGAGGCTCTTTGCTTTTATTCTCTAATCACATTACATAATAATAATTAAAATAAAGCACGCGCAGGCGCAGCAAATTTTCAATTATCTATCCATTCATAGAACGCCGCTTGCGTCCTTTCTACATTAAGACAAAAATCCAAGAACACACCATATTTAATGATGTTAATAATAATCGTACTCCCATGCAACATCTGTAAGAAGCAGTTTCGAAAACCCTAATTTTTTTTCGAAATAAAACCATTAATTTACACTCGAATATTGCCTATTTATACTGGTGTTCTTAGACTGATCTAATTGCAAAACAATGGAATTCATCATCTCCTTCTCCTTCAGCTTCGACTTCACCTATATTTTTCTTTTAGGGTTCTTGATTTTCAATATTCACTGCCATGCAAGAGAAACAAGAAACCATGAGTCACTAGTCTTGGGTTTAACTCATGCCAAAACCACTATTGCCACTCCAAATTCTTTAAAGAAACCGTCTGAATTCTTGGACATGATGGAGCCACTCAGAGAAGTAAGAGATGGATACATTATAACCCTAAATTTAGGGACACCCTCTCAGGTCATCCAAGTATATATGGACACTGGAAGTGACCTTACTTGGGTACCTTGTGGAAATATATCATTTGAATGCATAGATTGTGATGATTATAGAAATAACAAGTTAACGGCTAGCTTTTCTCCGTCACGATCCTCTTCATCTTTACGAGATTCTTGTTCTAGTCCCTTCTGTATTGACATCCACAGCTCGGAAAATTCCTATGATCCTTGTGTTGTTGCTGGATGCTCGTTAAGTACCCTACTCCGGTCCACTTGTTACAGGCCTTGCCCTTCTTTCGCTTACACTTATGGTGATGGTGTCGTTATTGGAATGCTTACTATGGATATCCTTAAAGTCCACACAAGTACCCCTAATGCCACTAGGGAGATTCCTAAGTTTAGTTTTGGTTGTGTTGGTTCCACATATAGAGAACCTATAGGAATTGTAGGTTTTGGCAAAGGACCACTCTCACTCCCTTCACAATTAGGGTTTCTTCAAAAGGGTTTCTCTCATTGTTTCTTGCCTTTCAAATTTGCCAACAACCCTAATATTTCAAGCCCTCTAGTTGTAGGAGATCTAGCAATCTCTTCCAAAGAGTATTTGCAATTTACACCAATGTTGAAGAGTCTCATGTACCCAAACTACTATTATATTGGTCCAGAGGCCATAACTGTAGGCAATGCCACTGCACCAACACAAGTGCCCTTAAACTTGAGAGAATTTGATTCTTTTGGCAATGGGGGCATGATAATTGACTCGGGAACCACTTACACTCACTTACCTAAGACACTATACTCACAGCTTCTTTCAGTCCTCCAGTCAGTGATAACATTCCCTAGAGCTGAGGAAGTCGAGGAGAGAACTGGTTTCGATCTTTGTTACAGGGTTCCATGTCCAACCAATAACATTCTCGCGGATGATCTGCCTTTCATCACATTCCATTTCTTGAACAATGTGAGTCTTATACTGCCTCAGGGGAATACATTCTATGCCATGGGCGCGCCAAGTAACTCTAGTGTGGTGAAATGTTTTCTGTTCCGAAGCATTGACGAGAGTGACAATAATTATGGACCAGCTGGGATTTTCGGAAGCTTTCAACAACAAAATGTGGAAGTTGTTTATGATTTAGAGAAGGAAAGAATTGGATTTCGGACAACAGATTGTGCATTGGCTGCAGCTTCACAAGGACTCCACAGGACTTGAGACTGCCTCAAAGTCCTAAATTATGCTTTATAGAAAGCAAAACATGCATGGAAATTAGTACCAGTCTAATTTTACAATTTCAGACTGGAATTAGCTTTCCCATTTTGGATTTTCTGCTTCTCATCATTGTGTTTTTCTCATCTCTTAATTAATGAAGCAATGCTGTTCTTGTGGTTGCACCACTTGCTCAAGCTCTAATTACTTTGATGGAATTTCTTTTCGTTTATTCGAGTGTTCAATCAATGTTCATTTTGAGATCTCAACTGACTGGTGTAGAATCATGGCTAAAATTACAGCATCGGACGATATATTTTCACTGTATTCAGATTGACACAGTTCTACTCAGAAGAATATGGATATGAACTAATCAAGAAGTGTTTAGCAGACCAGGGTCGATAGCTAGAACCATTGTCTTCCATCAAGACTGGAATTTAAAATTTTCTGGGTCTAGTGACTGAACCTTTTCTAGCGCATACTCGATGAAAGCTGCACAATAATGGGAGTAACTACTGCTCAAGTGATGAAGTCTACAAGCCTAACTCATCATTATAATATCATCTTTCAATCTCTTAATTGGACCTATGAGATATGCTAAAACTCATAACACTCTCCTGATGAAGAAAGATTCTGAGATGATTTCATCGGTGGGAATAATTTCACAGAGACAAAATCAGATTGAGGGTTAACTCTATTTCCCAGTTCTAAACAGTTGCTTTTCATGCAACAGACGAACAACAAAAGATATGCATTAATGCAAAATTACAATAGCTTTAGAGATAAAAGCGTCATCAAATTTCATCCATCCTAGTCATTTACAGTGTATTCATTTCCGACAAACCTGAGAAATCAAGTCGTGTTTCACATCTCTTCATCTTCTATGGTTCTCTCCACCTTTTCTCCAATCCCGAGTATCCTTCTAATGCTTTGTACAAGGAATTAGGAATAACATTGTTTTGACATCAGCTCATGAAATATATAACATTTATCGCCATCTCATAGCAAGGTAAACTTATAGTATGCATCGCTGCTTCTTTGCTAAGGTCTTTTTCAATCCCTTGAGAATTTTTCCAAACCACATCAAGTTCATGGTAGCAAGTGCTGAGGGTACACCGTATACCAAAATAAATCCGAACGTGTGCATCTGCATGACCTGCGAGAATCTCAAGAACTTCAGTAAAATTGCATAATGTCGTGTGTTCCATCCCATGATCCATGACATAAATTTATAGTGAAAATATCAAGAGCATGGAATTCAGAACTCGGAACAATCTAGCAAACTTCTTAAGAAGAGAAGATAAGAATGCATGAATGAGAGAGACGATATGATTTGGTCGAATATGTCTTTAAGAGAATAGAATATTATAATAAGGATAGTTTTCTTTTTATTATTTTAAAATTTTTTAGGCATATATAAATGGTTAAATACAAGATATACTCCAAACTGCCTCTTTGCTCAAATAAATAAATATTGGAAGGCATTTACAAAATTGTGCATCTGCGTGTTAAGTAATTCAAGCCCAAAGAAAGCAGAATAAACAGAAAAATTCGCAGGGCATTGGAAGTACAGAGAAGAGACTATGGGGAATTGGGGATCTTATTATCCCAATGGCATGAAGGGACACAAACAATTAGGCTTCAAGGGACCATGAGATCATAAGTTGGCAGTTACCTGATCATGGTGTAGATAGACATGGTAAAACATGTAAACAAACAAAAGAATTCTCGCCACCTGCATTTCATAATATGATGTTAATAAGAGCAAAAATAAGTCACGAAAGACCAAAAGAATGTAATTGCCAGTTATCAGTACAAGGAGCATGTTTGGTAATCTTAAAAGCAACTTTTCACTTTTTTCCCAAACAATGTTCCGAAGCTACTTTTTTTGTCAAAAACTTAATTTTGTAGAAAGTAAGTATTTATTTCTTCTGTAGAAAGTACTACTTTTTCTTAGCCAAACATGCTCAAGGTTCCATCACAAAGGCATGCTACAAAATTGAAAATCTGAAAGAAGCTTCCTCCATGTCCAACTCATAGCATCATTGACATGGTCATTATTGGCATGATACAGAGTTTCATGTTTACATTTGGTTCCTCTATGAACTATTACTTTGATGGTATAGGTTTAAATTGCAATCAAATGGAAATTAAGGTGTTAAGTTACGCACCAACCAAGCAAAAAATATTACAATGCCATTGATCAAATATGCAATGGATCTCTTCAACCCAGCAATATCGAGATACCTATGAAATAACCATGGAAATTCATCAGTCCAGCCCCAGCTTATGAAAAAAAGTTCATCAATTGTTTTCCTTATTCCACAAAATATGAGAACCCACCATCTCATGTTGATCTCTGGGGTTGTCACCTCGGATATTAGGACCATGAAGGTGTAAAGCTGCCCCTCCCCAGTGAGCATGGAGTATGATACTGCAATTGCTGAAAGAGAGTGATGGACAATCTGAAATTAAACAGTAAAGGAACCGTTATTCTCATCAACTTGTTATGGATATTGAGCATTTTCTATCGATGGCATTTGTTCTAGACAAAATGTGAATCTTTTCCATTTATACTCAGACACCAAAAGAGAACGGAAGTTGACAAATGTACTTTGATATTGGACCCCAGAACTTCACACACTCGTAGAAATGGAATACAAAAATCAACATTTGAGGCTACAGATCAAGATAAAGAAAAAATTAAGTGCGACTGCTAAGGTGGGAGTAGAGACTCATCCCACTCGACCAAGCATATCCAGTTAAGAGAACGACTGAATCTGCATCAAATTCTATCTAGACATTAATGTCTAAAGCATCATATCTCCAACATAGCTACATTCAGAAGCGTACCCGGTAAATCTGAAAAAAAGTAAGCCCAGTTCCATATTCTTAAAACAATAATTTCAGGGGCTGCAAAATCCCCATATCAGACGTGGCATATCATGGGAAATGCAGAAATAAGCTAAATTGAATTTCTTTTGCAATATGCTTACATATTCCACTCCACCCAAGGAAGGGTACAACCAACAAATCATCCCAAGATCTGAAATGAAGTACCCAACAGATACCTGCCAGAAGTCACAACACCCAAGAGATAAAGTGAATCATACAGGCGAAAAAAGGGTACTCCAGCCTCAACTGAAGCCTAGATAACGTTCATGTTTTTTACACATTTCAGCATAGATCAAGACACAATAACAAGAAAAGGATTGAAACAACATATTATAAATCTTCAAAAAAATTTGGGATGGGAACATGGAGAATCTTGTAGATACTTGATTAAATCTTTTATATTGAACATTAAGGAGCACTCGTTTTATATCTCATGCCTGCATCCTTCCATAAGCAACATATTTAGCATAATTTATCTACTGTGTTTTATCTTCTTAATGCAAGAGCTGAGCTCCAAAGAGGAAATCAGGAACAGCTTTATTTTTGGTTAAAAAAATAAGTTGCCTTTTCCTGAGAAAAGCTTGGAAGAGAATGAAAACGAACATGCTGCAGCCAGGAATAAAAAAATACACAAATTGCTTCAGGAGTAAAATGATTATGTGGATCATGAACACTGTTCTATAATTGTTCAAATCCATTAGTTGACAATCTAAAGACCTTGAGATAAAGCCCTTCATTCCCATTGGACATCCTCCCCACCATCACCCTCAAAGTTAAAAAACAGAGATGAAAAGAAAAGGACAAAAAAAGAAAAAAAAGGACCTTGAAAATGACAAAAGATCAAACAACATGGTTTAATCTTTGAGTACAAACGGCATGCTTGAAAGAACCAAAAATTATCTTCTTCAATACTCCGTCCGTCTCATTTTTATAGACTGACTTTCTTTATTTTCTTGTCTCAATTATATAGTCATATTTCTTTATTGAGAATATTTTGTTTTGTTCGTTTACTAATATACTCTTATTTAATTTGTCTAGTTATAACCAATTTTCCCCATTTGATCTTGAAATTGTACAAAGACTAAATTGTTTCAAAACTTCAAATTATGGTTCCCAATCAATCTGATCAAAATAAGTTAAGAATGTGAGAATTTTAAATTAAATCATTCAATTTCTTTACTACTTCCAACAATAATTTACTATTAATTGTTAATAATTAAATAATGGTAAACTAGGAAAGTTTTTGGCAAAAATTGTTTTTTCAATAATATTAAATAAGATTTCTTAATCCGTGTGAAAAACAAAATTAGCCTATATAAATGGGAAGGACGGAGTACATAAATATGCATCTAAAAATATTAAAGATGCACCAAAAACCTTACCCCCAATGCAAATGTTGAGAGAGGTGAATTTCGGAATGTAATAAGCTCAGCAGAATGGTGATCATAGAAAATATCGGACCAAAAGACAAAGTACAAGGACGTAATTGAAATAAAAATGGCATGGAGGGTGGAGATACCACTGCAAAAAAGATAGAATAAAGTCAGGAAAGTATCAGAAAAATAGATAATAAAAATATGAAAATTATTCACCGGTTGTTCCATTCAGTCCTTTGAATCTTTGTGAGGCCATTATAACCCCTGAAGTAAATGGCACTGATGAGCTGAGTCAAATCATAGACCTGTTAGAGGACAGAACCATAGTAAAAGATTAACAAATTTTCAGAATGTTGGAGAAGCAATCTTGTTACTAGAGAGTGCTAATATCCCAATCAAATAATGACACGTGCAGTTTTCAGTAATGATCTACCTATTTTAATTCATCAGTTCCATGTGTAATCAGCCTTATAAAATGCAATTGTTGCTAGGGTGCTGCAGTTACGTCTAGTACACATCTAATATTATATGAAAATATAGTAGTCCCAATCTCACAAACACATTTTCCAACTTTGTTGCATAAGAGTAAGGACAAGAATATCCATCACTATGATTCAAATCTTCATAATAAAAAAATTTAAAAAAATACTTGTCCAGATAGTTCAAACCTGTAGGGGTTATTGTTAAGAAAGGAATTCAAATGTTTAAACATACCAATTTGCAGGTCAACACGCCACCAAGGACAGAAGTGTATGGAATAAAAGGATCTGCTAATATGTAGTTTTTAACAAGAACCTCAGCCTGGGTTCGATACGACTTCAATGCGAAAACAGTCCTTTTAGAAACTGCCATTATACCAAGTTACCAGACCATGAATTTCATTCTTCCCTAGAACAGGATAATGTTCAAGCTTCCTGGAAACAATTCAACAAACAACTTTTACATACATTGTTTAGCATAACAAGGATATGGAGATGATGCAGCCAATAGGATTTATGCCTACCAGATGCATTAACCTGAATGCCAGTATGAAAGAGTGAGAGGCAATTAATACAGTATATTGTTCTTGAGATGCACACGTATATGATGGATTAAAATCTTGATTACTATAATATCATAGATGGGTATGGATTTATAATTTCACAACAATTATTATAAAGAAAGGATGTTGCTTAATTCAAAGCTGTGGGTACTCCGTAATAAAGATATAGAAGTGCTCTGCAAGGCTCATGATGAGACCACATGTGACAACCTCAGCTGGCAGAGACAAAAGGTCATATTCTTTGATGCTCAAAATACAGTACTGATGAAAAAGAAAACCCACACACGTGAAGAAAGACAAAAACTCGACAATTACATTTTGTCATCATTTAACTAAATTCGAGCAGACAGATCAACATCGAAACAGCGAGAAACACTGTCGTAAGCTAAAATTTTGCAGACCATTAGCTGATAATAGTATACTGTCATTTTCACGTAAGCATGGAAAGGACAGAAGATATTCTGCAACACTAATTCTTGTCCAGATACTCAAATCTTCCATTGCATTGCAGAATCTTGCAAATTCAGATTTGCATAAATGTACAAAGAAAATTGGGGAAGTCAGAAATTATTGTTATGTGTTTCCTTAGATACAGAGGCAGGGCAGAAATATTGTATTATGCACTTTATTAGAATTATAAAAGGAGTATTTAGCCATGCTAAATATTTGAACAAGACGATCAAATTTGTGTTGGCTAACATTTATAAAATCTTTATTGATAGAACCTTGAGAGTAAATGTCATAATTTAAAATCGCAGATATGGAAAGGAACAAATCAAACACGTGGAAGGCACAAACCTCCAAATCCAACAGACATCCACGCTAGCCGAAACTTGTTGAAGTGTCAGTAGTCCGAGTTTTTTTGCAACTGAGTAAAAACATATTACATTCAGTTTCTGCATTAGAGAGGGAACTGCAGTAACAATCTAAAATAAAGACAGAAAAGACTGCAAACATTTGAAATTAATATCCTCGAAAGAACAAACACAATCACTAATTACAAACCCCTTATACTGAATGGTATATTAAGAGGATCGCATACACTGTGATGTACATTATGCTCCAGGGATTGTACCTTCCCATGCTGGCATTCATAATAAATCTAGGCATTTCCCCCCAGAGATCATACTGATCACCGTAATAACCATTCATTGCATAAATCAAATCAGAAACACAAAAAATACTCATATGATATTAGGATCACAAATCAAACTCATGGACATCAAACTTACAAATTGCACAAAAATTAGACTACTGATACCTGTTAATGGAGATAAATCAAAAGATCCACCAGCAGATTCCAATAAATCAATGAGCCATTAGATCAAACCCTTGCCAGGCAATGTTAAAAAAAGATGGAGTTTTTTCTATTATTAGAAGTGGCCCGGAACGAATCTGCCAAATGGCAATGCCAAATAAAGGATCCGAGAAAGAAAACGTGAAGTTCAATCAATGAACAAACCGAAAACCAAAAAGACGAAAAGGATGATGATAATAGTGGGTAGTTTGCTAGTTAATAGTATTCGTTATGGTTTCTGTTCGAATCACCAACCCAAACAATGGAAGAAAGAGAGAAACGGGATAGGAGTGTATGGGAGATTTAGAATTTGTAGAAACATACGTAGAAAAATACATTCACGCTAGGGGGTGGAGAGAGAGTTACAGCTGACACAAATTTAGGCCTACGTGTGGAATTATGTTTGGGGTCTGTGTGGATTGCGTTGCATTCTATGATTCTATCTATCCGTAGAAAAGTAGAATCGAGGATTTCTAGGTTCCATTATAAGATTAGTGTTTAAAAAAGTTGCTTTTAAAAAGTAAAAATAAGATAAAAGTCGAGTTAATTATCTCAATACCTATTGAACTTATGTCTTTTTGATTGCTTATTAAAGTTTCAGATGTCAATTTTTAGCCATTAATTTTATCGAAATATTGGATGTTACTTATGACATGACATCCGTTTCACAACTCTAACGAAATTGATAATATGACAGATGAAATGAACAGATGGCGTCTAAATACCATTGACAAATTGTCACGTAAGAAATGCGTCTTTGATTACTCACTATACTTTAGGGTGGTCGAGTTTTGGCTACTTAACTTGTAAAATTGATGCCGGCATGTTTTGGAAATTTAGAAATGTTCTTCCAAGTATCATTTGCATACAACAAATTGTGTGTGTGTGTGTGTGTGTCAAAGGGTGCTATTCAGTGGAGACTTACCCGGATTGCTACGAAAACATACTTAATCCGATGAACAACTGTTTTTTGTGGCCAACTATGGATGCTCCTCCAATCAGAGCTCCTAAATGAGCAAGTAAACAAAATGGAAAGACAACAAAAAAAGAATGAATGTCATACATATTTTTATTAAAATTAGTCATCAGAATCGTCAATGTTTTCTTGTCATTTTATTCTATCCCTCTTCATCGTTTGTTTTTAATTAGTAAATGTAAATGTTGAGCAATATTTATCTAATAAATTGTAGCTTATCGAAGTTAACTTCAATATGTATAATGCATAAGGTGATTAGAAATGGTTTAGGGATTTCAAACATCAAGATGTTTATTCTTTAATAAGGATGGATATGTCTTAGGGTCTGTTTGAGCCCCCGTCTTTTTGTATAGAATACATATTAAAATAATATATTGATGTAGAACGCATGGTTAAAAAATAAGGAATTTTTTTGAATTTGCATTTAATATTATTTTATTAAATAATGTGTAATTGAAAAGAAGAGAGAGAAAAATACATTTTGAAAAAAATGAGGATCAAACAAGGGCTTAGAATCGAAACTTCACAAGTTCTAGCCCCAATTCTTGGGTTTCTTTTAAAAAATTTAGCTTCGAATATAGATCAAAATTTGTTGTAAAATTAAATTTTTTTATGCAAGTGATGTTTGGAACAACATTTTTAAATTTTTTGGACAGGTTGACGTTAGTTTTATAGGTTTAGTGGTCAAAACTCGACTATTTTAAAGTATAATGAGTAATCAAAAACGCATTTAAAAATATAGCGAGCAATCGAATATGCTTTTTTACTTGACAATTTGCATAACGGTGTTTGGGCATCACCTGTGCATTTTATCTGTCATATCATCAATTTCGTTGGAGTTGTGAAACGAATATCATGATGTAAGTAACGTCCAACATTTTGATAAGTTTATTAGCCAAAACTCAACTTCTGAAACTTTAGCAAGCGGTCGAAGATACAATCATAAGTTTAGTAATTATCGGGACAGTTAACTCATAAAAGTCACAACTATTATCTACCATTCATAATTTGTTTATTTTAAATTACAAAAAAAAAAAGTGAATTCCAATAATTATAACAAAAACAAAGCGTGTTCTTAAATTGTTACTTTAATTAAGTAGTCGATTGAGCCCCATTTTTTCAAAAAATCATTTTTCCTTAAACTCATTTTCAACCATACATCTCCCATAAAATAAATTTACACGTAAATTCAATTTTTTTATACATTATAATCACAAATTATTCAAAAAAGCAATATTACAAAATCTATTTATCCTAAAAAGGGGCTCAAACAAGGGTTGAATAACATGAATTGATAGCTCCAATTGCACTAGAGATAGGACATTCCCCATTTAAATAATTTCTTTGGCAAAAATAATAGTTTATTTGTTATAAACTAAGAGAAAAGGAGAAGAGAATACACAGAAGTCAAGAAACTAATCATAATAAGGGTTTGGGAATATAATGATCATTCACTAATAAATATATAATTTACAACATTCCCCTTTGAATATCACGTTATAAAATGTTTGATTCGTTAAAACCATGGTCGGTAAAAATTTATTGGGAAATAAATATCAAACGAAGGAAAAATAGTACAATATTTTTTTAGTATTAGGAATAAAGTTGTCTCATTAAAACCTCGCAAGAAAAATTTAGTGAGATAAAATCTAAGTGAAGGAAAAAGAGTATAGCTACTCTCCCTGATGTTGATTACCGTAAATCATTGAGTTGATGCATTCCTTCTCTTGTATCGATTTCTTGGATGTAGATGTCGGTAATGATTTTGTGAATAAGTCAATTACATTATCACTTGAGCGGGTTTTTTTTGAATATCGATATTATTAGTTTTCTGAAACTCATGCGTATATAAGAATTGTGGAGAAATATGCTTTGTTTTGTCTCCTTTTATATAGCATCCTTTGAGTTGTGCAATACAAGCTACATTATCTTCATATAATATTGTTGGATTATATTTTGTTGAAATTAATTCGCATGTTACTTGGATATTGTAAGTCATGTTTTGCAACCACATACATTCTCGACTTGCCTCATGGCTTGCAATAATTTCAGAATAATTAAAAGATGTTGATGACTAGGTTTCATTTATAGATCTCCATGGTATAGTTGCTCCACCATATATAAACATACATCATATTTGCGATTTAGCTTTATGTGGATCGGTATGCATCTATATATCCTACTAAAGAAGATACCAATTTTTGAGAATAAAATAATCTCATATCAATAATATCTTTCAAGTAATGAAAAAGTTATATCTGATCTAGTACAATTTGTAAGATATGTTAATACTTCAATTGTACTAAAATATGGTACTTCAAGGCTAATAATATTTTCTCCATATTTCATTGGATGAAATTGATCTTTTTTCACAACAATTGATTGAAAAACCTTAAGTAATGCCAATGGATGTGATTTATCCATATAAAAATCTTTTAGAACTTTTTCTATAGAAGAAGATTGAAATAATCTTTGTTGGAAATTTCAATCTGTAACCTAAGAAAAAATGGATTTTTCCTATAAATCTTTCATCTGAAATTCATTTTTCAAACAATCTACATTTTTGTTGAGTTTTTCAAGAGTTTCAATTAGATTTAAATATCTATATAAACTATCACAACTGCAAATTTAATATTTATTTTCTTTATGAAAACATATGAGCATACATCGTCATTTTTATATTTCTCATTCAACAAATATTCGTAAATGTGATTATACCACATGTGTCCAGATTGTTTCAATCCATATGATGAGCTGTACAATTTAATTGAGAACATAGTTATTTGTCATGTATTATTTATTTCTGGCACTTAAAGTCATTAGGGAACTTTCATGTATACATCACTATCAAGCGAACTATATAGTTAGGTAGTTACTACATCCATTAGGCGCATGTTGAGTCTTTGTAATGCAGTCAAACTAATTAAGAATTTAAAAGTGATAATATCATTTATGAGAGAATATATTTCTTCATAATCAACTACATGTCTTTATGAGAAACTTGAGCTATAAGTTGGACTTTATATCTTGTAATTTCATTATTTTCACTCATATTCCTTACAAAAACCCACTTGTATCCTCCATGAATTATATTTTCAGGTGTTCAAACTATATGTCTAAACACTTCTTATTTCTCTAAAGAATTCAACTTTACTTAAATGATATCTTTTTATTTTAACCAATCATTTCTTATGTGACAGTCTGTTAGTTTTTAACAGGTTGTGATTTATGATCCCTATTTTGCATAATTTAATGAGTCACATTAAAGGAGAAAATACTCTCTATGACACCATTATTTTGTTCTCATAATTTATGAGATAATAAATAATTATTAAAACATAATTATTTTCATACAATTATGGTTCTTGATGAACCATATCATCAGTATTTGATTGATCTATCTGTTCTAATATTACTTTTTCTAAATTTTTTTAAATGGTTTTTCTCGCGTATTTCTCTTAGTAGGTATAAAGTTATTGACACTAATTGACCAATCACACTTCTAGCATATTTTAAATTCATTTGCTACATCAAATTGTTCTATAAAAAACATCAAATTTTACTAGGGCATTTTTTGCTACTACATGACTTTGTCGCTTTCCAAGTCAATCATGCAAATTATAAAACTTTTTATGTCAACGAACTTTGGATTCGTGATAATGTTCGATTCAATCGTTTTTATGAATGTATAGTACATACAAGAGGAATGTTCTAGGTGTTTTTCTTTTATTTGCTTCGGTCAGATACAAAATAAACTATACAAAGATATATTCGATATTATGCACTCATAATCTATTACAACAGGTATTTTTAAAATTACGTAAATTTCTTATAGATTTGTTAGAATAAAGTGAATCATCAATATATAAGTTTTTTTTTATTATCAAAAATAAAGTGAGATTTTTTTGTTCCCATGTTTTTGTTAGCTCTCTTATACTTTATTTGTTTATTTTTTTCAAATCTGTATTTTGGCTTAGAACTAGAAGAGCTGTTAACCGCTGCATGAGCATCACCACTTTTCACATTTTGCAACTTATCCATCAGCTCCATCAACACTAAAGCGATCTCAGTCTTCTGGTTAATTATTGCACCTAGATACTCCGTTCGTTGAAGTGTTCAACCATAGTTAGTGTATGATCGTTCACAAACATTCAGAGTTTCATGCTGATGTTCTGTAAGGTACGAATGGATTCAAAATGAGATCTCCTACTTTGATGCCCAAACATAATGGAAATATTTTTTATTATGTCATAAGAAATACTAACTTTCAAGCTTTTGTTATAATACGATTGACATTGATGCCAAAATGTAACGAGTCATCTTGTTGGCATTCATCCACTAATTATACGTATCCTTCTTGGACTTGCCTGTGGTCTTGGTAGGTTCCCACTAGTAAATGTCACTGTGTACCGATCAAGTTAGGACCATCCCACTAGAAAAATAATACCTTGACAACAAATGCCTGATAAGCCCAGTATATATATATTTTGTCACCAAAATCATTGAAGAGTGCTTCTATAGGAACTTTTTAGATGATCTCGATTTGAATGTTAGCCTTTGTCTAGATCTCTAGATAATCGAAAATAATTTCGTCAATTTTAGAGTGATCTCTAATTATATTCTAGCTATACGACCTTACCATAAAGAAATCAAGTCAAGTAATTCGAAGTGTATGACCCGCCTATAAGGTGTCCATCGGCACGAGGGTAGCTTGTTTAATTGTTTATATATTAACCAAATGAGACCGCAGTTTTTTTATTTAAATAAACACATTCTGTCACTCAGCATTCTAAAGTAATGGATTTGATTTTATATAATTATTAATTTTACACATTAATCAAATTAATATACAATTTAATGATTATGGATTTTCCTTACAGAAAAAATTAATCTTAATTAAATTAATAAAAAATGACATTCGATGATATGCATTATATTCTTAGTTACACGGGCAATATCATATATAAATTCATATGTCATGATGTCTAAATGACAATATTTTAAACAACAATTTAAAGCATACATAAGCAATAAATTAACAATTATTCGTGATCCAAATATTACTTAAAAATTAAATTAAAATTAATTGGATCCAAACTCTATATTTGATCCAAGTCTTTAGCCCAAAAATCACCAAAGATCCAATAGTAGCAATCTAAACAGTTATCGAACTTCATCTCGTACCTGCAAAATTTTTAGACCCAATCCATTCAGCTCCAATCCAGTCCAACCCGACCCGACCCGACCCGACCCGACCAACGCATCATGGACCTAAACCCGCGCAAGGTCGACCGAATATGCATACAAGTGATTCTTATTTTTTTTCCCCCCCATGATTTCTTCATCTGGTCGGCTTTCAAATTTTCAATTTGATTTACAATAATTTTCTAAAACTTGAAAACTAAAATTTCTTACATCATGATCTTGAAAATATAATCTTGAAATTAAAAAATATTAAGTAAATATAATGGAGTCGTAATAGACATATCTTATTACAGACCAAAATAATACATTACAATCAAGAAATTGTCATAAATAGTCCGATCATAAAAATTTCAAAAAATATTTTCATAGACATTTCTTGACTAGAAACTACAACCAAAATTCAGAAATAATAAGTATGTGAACGATATATATTTGTTCGATATCAATTGTTGGAATGTTTTACAAGAATTATATGGAAAATTGAAATTTTCTTTAACTCAAGAATTCAAGATCGTAAGTAGATATTCACATGCACGTTATAATCAAGAAATCAAAATTTAACAAAATTCTTAATAGTATCTAGATTATGAACTTCGGTTTTGATTTCAAGGACTCGACGCTTCAAACCTTCAAGTTTTCCATGGTATTTTTCAAAGTCAACACTACATTGAAGTGTGCGTATATTCTTTTAATTAAACCAAAAGGACAAATAGTAGAATGGACTAACCAAATAATCGAGAAACTACTTTCTAATTTTTTTTTCACCAAAATATGTTTCTCACGATTTTCATTTCTGAAAATTGGCTCCCTATGTACCCATATCGAATTAAAGCTTTTTCCAAGTTCAAGTGAAATTAGGCCTTGGTATAATTGCACATGTTGTTCTTGAACTTTAATTATATTTATAATTTAATATAAATTTTTAATTAATTGCAATTGAGTCCAAAATTTTCCAAGATACCATAAGTACCTATTCGGAGATATTATTCAAGTTTCAATCATAAGTTCATATCTAGACGATCCAAGGCCATCCAATCAAATTATAAGTCTTTGCTTATTCTACTAAAGGTTAAAGTCTGCACTCTAAAAATATATAAGCTCATAAAAGTCACATATATCTATAATACGTTTTTGTGATCTAGTATGTGTATTTAACCATATCTAAGATACAATAATTAGGTACGGGTACAAATAATCATTTTATCCCTCTAATTATTTTCAATAATTTAAATACCATTTTCTTTAATGGTTACTAGAACCAATCATAAATGTTGAAGTTTAGTCATACTAAATACTGAATTCAGATTTATAACCGTTCAACATAAACACTTTAATTAGTAATTCAACTATTTTTTAGAGTGACGATTTCTGCCACAAATTCTTATATCCTACTTTTCTCATTCTCTAGTTCCTAAATCACGAAGATATCATATCAATAAAATTGATCTAGGTCTTTGATAAAATCAAAGAATCATTAAAGTCATATAAAGATATACAAAATAATGTCAAGGATTTAGAAAATAGCAAACGATCAAGTGGAATTTAATTTCTTGTTTGATTATGTTATAGAAATAAAATCGACACGTGGTCCATCTAAACACTTCAAGTGTATTATTGTCATAAATAATTCTATGATAAGAACAATTTGCAAACCCAATTAGTAAATCAATAACATTATAACATACGAGTACAAGACGTCACCTCTTACACATTAATTGTGAACAGTATAAATTATGATTGATATATAAGTAGTGTCACACTGTACTTCTCCACTCAATTACCAATTTATATTATCACAATTGAGCATATGCACTTTATTCATATATTCTATACTAACTAAATGCAACAACACAACATTACACCCGCAGGGCCAGGGCATTTTTTTTAGTGTTATCAGACCACTTCCTTTGCATAATTGACGCCTCGTCCTTGTCTTGACCATTTCCTTTTCAATTTCTTCTTAACTATCATCCAAAAGTGCCCCGTAACTGAATTTCGTGTAATTCATCCACGACTCATAAATAGTCATTAAATACGTTAAGTTATATGTAGTAGTTGTCAAATTAAATGCAAATCTTGCATATACAAATCTATATTCTTATTTTGCAATCTACTTTATTAGTGGATTCTATATAATTTAGATTAAAAATCTATTATTTATAAGTTTTTGGGAGGTTAAGCTTGCTCAACAATTTGGATAAATTTTTGAAAAATATAATTTTTAAATTGGTTTGATTTGATTCAAATCATTTTGTTGGCATCAAACAAACAATTTCAAAAAGAAGTTTTTGATTCAATTTCAAAATATCTACGAAGCTCGATATTTTTGAAAAATTAGAGAGTTGTCAGCAATTCGAGATTTTCAACAAAATTTGATATTTGGAGTACAATTCTACATTTATTCTACGTCTGAGATTGCATGTATATAATCTAAAGCTTTATTTTTTGCAAGTCAATTTCGAGATTTAAATTTTGGTTGGTTAAGTGAATGGATTAGTTTTTTTCTTTAATTAATATCATCGAGTAGTTAATATGATGTATCACTTACAAAGCTTCTCTCGAAAGCTATTGATTTGACCTCAAGATTTGTACACCAATAATTTTTATTATGTATTCTTAGCAATACAAAGACATATTCATTTAAAAAAAAAAAAATGATATTTTCATATTCTGCATCAGAAAATGCCCACTTTTGCAAATGTTTATAAATTTGGCCATATTTCGAAGGGTGGATATAAATCATCACATTTTAATTGCATTAACTGGCATTAAACGTTATTCATTTTCACATTTATATTCTTAATGTTTTTCATCATATTCTTTTCTATAACATTTAATTAACAGGAAAATCTTATTCTTAATTATAATTTTCATCGAAAAATATTGTTCGGATGCTTTAAGATGATGGCTAAATATTTAATCGTGTTATGAAAATAAGAGAAGAAATAAATAAGCCAAAACTCAATTGTGTATTTTATTGAGAATCAAGACCCATATTTATAGGATTTAAAATGAGTGTTACAATTGGAATGTAATACTCTTCAAACTTGATAATGCTTATTTATACATGATGATTAGAATAAATTTTTATTATTATCATCAATATTTATCTTATACTTTTACAACACTCCTAATTTGATGATTGTTGCACAATAACTACCTCATTAAAATATTTTTTGATAAAAATTCAGCTGAAAAAAAAATCAAACAAGGTAAAAAAGAGTACAATTTATTGTTAATATTTTGGAGTATATAGAAAATATTGCCTTATTAAAACCTTGCTAATAAAACCTTATAAGACAAAATCTAGACTTAAAAAAAAGAGTACAATTATTCCGGTGATGTTAATCATTGAAGATCTTTGAGTTGATGCATTACAATTTTATTTATCAATTTCTTAAATGTAGATGTCGACAATGCTTTTGTGAATAAATATATTGTCATTTGAGTGAATTTGTTGAACATTGATGTAGCCATTCTTCTGAATATGTTTCGTCATATCCCCTTTGATATAGTCTCATTTGAGTTACAAACTGCATTGTTTTCATACAAAATTGTTGGATTATCTTTTGTTAAAATTAATCTGCATGATACTTGGATATGATGGTTATGTTCTTCAACCATACATATTCTCAACTTTCTTTATGGATTGTAATATTTTTAGAATAATTTGAACATATTGTTGTCAAAGTTTGCTTCATATTTCTCCATGATATAACAATTCATCCACTTGTAAATACGTATCTTGTTAGTGATTTAGCTTTGTGTAGATCAGAGCATCTGTATTTTCCACTAAAGAAGGTCTAGAGTTTTGAGAATAAAATAATCTCAAATCAATAGTACTTTTCAGGTAACGAAAAATGTGTTTAATACCATTTTAATATCTTTGAGTTGGTGGAGAGCTATATTTTGTAAGTAGATTTATAGAAAAAGCTATGTTAGGTCGTAAAATCCGAAAAGGAGCCTAACAATCTTAAGCCGTCCAAAGTTACTTTAGGGGTTGATTGACAAGACTTTTAACTAAATTTTTTAACAGTTTTTGATAAAAAATAATGTGATGTTTGTTTAAAAGGTTAATAAAAATTGTCGGTCTTTACGAGGAGTAATTAAAAAGATGAATAACAAATGTATCATGTCATGTAAATTACAAACTGAAAGTGAAGAAGGTAGACCCACTGATAAAAATGGATCAATAATAGTGGGGAATGGGCAATCACGGAGAAAAATGAGGAGAATAAAAGAGATGGTGAAAAATAGAAAGGAACAAAAACACTTTGTCACGGGGCACAGAATTCTATCAATCCACATTCTATTTTCTTTGTCACTTCTTCCTGCCTTGCTTCGTCTGAANAAATGGATCAATAATAGTGGGGAATGGGCAATCACGGAGAAAAATGAGGAGAATAAAAGAGATGGTGAAAAATAGAAAGGAACAAAAACACTTTGTCACGGGGCACAGAATTCTATCAATCCACATTCTATTTTCTTTGTCACTTCTTCCTGCCTTGCTTCGTCTGAACGAATTAACCTTTTGGACACTATCATGCTCCTATTTTTGAATTTTAATCCTCCATTTAGGGACGGAGCGAGAGTTGGATTAAACATTTTATTTCTGTCGAGTTCGAAAAATACTGAAACAAAATCAAAAATTGGAATAACTACCATGTTTTGTATAATTCATTAAAAAACAACTGAGGTCTAAAAGACAGAAATAAATAATAATTAAAATGAATAAAAAGGACCCTAGCTACCTAGTCGTGTACGTGTAACAAAATTGTAAAGCAAGCTCGTTCCATTCAATATGTAGATGGGGCCGGATTTGTGACCTTTGGAGATGTCATTCACACGTATGTCCCCAATGGAAGAATAGTGAAATTTCCCCAGCATATGATGGCCTTACCGAATCCCATTATTGATTGGGGTTGTCTTTCTTGAAATTCTTTTGTCTTTCGAAAGAGAGTGAACTGAGGTGAGGTAAAAAGCCGGGCCGAGGTGATGTGCCGGGACCTTTATGTCTTCTGCTGCACAGGTAAAATGTATGACTCGTAAAACATTATTGTATGTAGTCAAAACTATCCATAAGTTGTACATACATTTTAAGACAGTAGAATATATAGAACAAAAAAGTAAACACTTCACACTAATACCCTACTACACGTTCTTTATTCCAAGTAAATCTTAAGACTCTTTATCAATTCATTATTGAAAATGAATTCTATTAACTAATGTTTTAAAATTAGGACTAGCAAAAAATAAAAAAAAAATCTTTTAGTGTCTTGGTTTTGCCCCCACAAAGGTGGGGTGGGGGTGGGGGTGGGGGTGGGGGTAGATGAGATTACCTTTGTAAGAAGGAATCTTGAAGCCATGGTTGATTGAATTTGCAGGGTCCCCACTGAGTCACATGTACTGGGGTTTAAGACAAACCTGGATTGTGTACTATTTATAGTTTATGACGCCCAGCAATACTGAGAGATACTAAACTGTCGGAATAACATAATCAGCCAAACATCTAGTCTATTTTATCCCCCATTTGCACCGTGACCACTTGCCTTGGCCAAAAACTCTATTCTTCTGCATTATTCATCACTTCCCACATGGTAAATAGAGAATGAAAACATCTGTCCGTTCAAGAAAGACTGTGTTCGGTAAGTTGGGCTAGACAGTACTCGCGGGTTCCACTATAGAAACCTTGATGTACGGCTTGTGGAAAACTATGTAGTAACTATGAATAGTTTTAAGAAAAATGGGAAATCATTCAGCAATCTTGTTATCATTTGTTTGTGGTTGAATTGAATTACCAACTATACTTTGTCTGTTGCTGTGTTTTTTTGTTAACTTTTGATTCTGAAAGAACGTCAATGAAACTTTACATAATTACTTCATCTTTGGTCCCTATCCACTTGCAGCACACCAAACAATGGCATCTCTCCATGAACTGCTATCTGAAGAAGGATTTGAGCACCAAAAATCTCTGAAAACCCGAAAAAAGGTGAAGTTCAGGGATAGGAGAGTCCAAGATGAGTCGATTCCACTGCCTATTTACATATGCCACGACAGAAGAAGATTGGATGCTTCATCTAAGCAGAGGAGTGAAAAAGCCAGTTCAATTAACGGGTCTTCGGTTTTTTCATCAAAAAGAAGGGGTTCGGAGTCTGAGAGATCGAATACGAAATCTATAGCAGAAGGGACTCCAAGAAAAGATGAGCCTGCAATTGATGATGCAGCTATTAAAGCTGTGATTTCTATATTGAGTGGATATGTTGGCCAGTATTCAAGAGACAAGAATTTTCGCGAAACAATCAGAGAAAAATGTTATTCTTGCTTTGTGAAAAGGAAGAATTATTCATCAGATAATGGAGTTTTTGCCAATATGGAATTGGGAATTCAGAGTATTGAGAGAGTGATCGAAAGTCGAGAGATAAATAAGAAATCATTGAAGCATTCTGTTAGGCTGTTGAAAATTGTAGCATCCTTGAATTCCAAAACCTCAAGAGATGGTTCAACTTGTGGAACACCCAATTCATATCTCTCAGCCTGTGCACAACTTTACTTATCAATTGTTTACAAGATTGCGAAAAATGATAGAAATTCGGCCAAACACGTCCTGCAAGTTTTTTGTGATTCACCATTTCTTGCACGAACACACTTGCTCCCTGAACTTTGGGAACATTTCTTTCTTCCCCACTTACTTCACCTCAAGATTTGGTACACTAAAGAGCTTGAATTTCTATCTAATTCGGAGTATGTTGACAAGGAGAAAAAGATTAAGGCTCTTAACAAGTTATATAATAGCCAATTGGATTTTGGCACAATACAGTTTGCTTTTTACTACAAGGAGTGGCTTAAAGTTGGTGCTCCGGCTCCTGTTGTTCCTTCTGTTCCTTTGCCTTCAAAAATAAGCCATGCTCGTTCAAGAAGGATATCTTTGGACTCTTCAACTTCTTATCATTCCATCAGTAATAAATCACTGTAAGTTATAGTTAAATAGATGTTCTATCATCTCTTTTCATAGGAGAATGAGAATAGATTATATACATTTTTTCCCGTGTCTTTGTGCCCAAAGATATGAAGCTGTTTTTGGGCATCCAAAGGAAGAAGAGAAGTTCTGTATTGTAGAAGAAGAAATCAAGCATTGCAGTCATGTTGAAGTAGGTAATCGGTATCCTCTTGAATAAGTGAAATTTTTAGATAGGTGATGTTGTAAACATGATTTATATTTATCTTAATAATCTTTACAGGAGAGAGCTATGGATCAACAATTGTCGTCAAGTCAAAGTTACAGAAAACCTAAAGTTGAATTATGGCCAGAAAATCAGAAATCAGATTATTTCAGGTTTTTAGCTTGCCGCAGTGAACCAACACAGTGCTTGGTAGAGGAAAACTATATGCCTAAAAATGCCATAATCAAGAAAGCTGAAAATATCCATCTTTCTCCATCCAACGACGTAGTGAGAGCCATTTCTGCTATTTGCTCCTTAGGTAGCCTGACTGATTGTGAAATGGCGATCCGTGTGGTGAGCAAAGTTTGGTTGGATTCTCAAGGAGATCCCACATTTGAAAATTCATTATCACAGGTTCCTGTAATGGAAGGAATAATGGAGGTTTTATTTGCCTCTAATGATGATGAAATTTTGGAACTTTCAACCTCAATTTTAGCAGAACTGGCAACAAAGAGGGAGTTGAATGCAAAAATCATATTGAATTCAGATCTGAACCTTGATGTCTTCCTAAGATTATTGAGAAGTAACAGCCTATTTCTGAAAGCTGCAGCTCTACTTTACCTGGTGAAGCCAAAGGCAAAACAGATGATATCAACAGAATGGATTCCACTAGTCCTTCGAGTTCTAGAATTCGGCGATCAGACACAATCTTTATTCACAGTTCGAAGCAGCCCTCAGGTGGCAGCATATTACTTTCTAGGCCAACTCATAACAGGTTTCGACGAAGACAAAAATTTAGAGAATGCTAGACAAATCATTTCATTAGGAGGGTTGAGCTTGCTCGTGAGAAGGATGGACGTCGGGGACACTTGTGAGAAGAGCAAAGCTGCTTCTGTTTTACATTGTTGTATTCAAGCTGATGGAACCTGTCGACACTACTTGTCCAAAAACTTGAAGAAAGACACTATTATATCCCTCCTTGTCCTTGGAAAGCAAATGAATTCTCATGGACATGCTCTTGCATTACTGACAGATATACTCTGCCTTAACAGGTAACAATTTCAGTATATGATTATATAGTTATTTCTTTAACATTGTTGGCTAAATTAAGTGATCCTGATCTTTTGGAATCACCAGAAGAAACCAGAGAGAAGAATTCTTAAGTGGACTAATAACGGGATGGGGCTGCTTAAACACAATGCATATTTTGTTACTCTACCTCCAAATTGCAAGGCCAGAAGAACGCCCAATAGTTGCGGTCATATTGCTACAGCTAGATCTAATGGTTAGTTCAAAGTAGTCTTCTTTCTCTTTTTTCCTCCAACAAACACGATATTCAGTATTGAAATGTGAACAAGGTCAATTCTTAGACAGAGGCATTTATGCTTAAGTTATTCTACAGGGAGATCCTTTGGAGTATAGTGTATATAGAGAAGAGGCGGTAGATGCAATGGTAAAAGCTTTAGATTGTCAGGTGTTCAACGGGATAGTCCAGGAGCAATCAGCCAGAGCTCTCCTAATTCTAGGAGGACAATTCTCTTATAACGGAGACCCAATAGTGGAGAAATGGCTCTTGAGAAAAGCAGGCTTTGACGAGAAGTCAGAAGACTCATTTTATGGAAAGGACATCAGTATTGATGGATACTTCCACTTGGTGAGTCCTATGCTCCATAAAATGCTGAACTGTTTCTGCATATCAGTCGAATACTATAAAATCTTTGTGAATTTGATCTTGATTTCCAATTATTGAGCTTATCTAGTTTATGCTGACAATTCTCAGAATAAAGAGGACAAAACAATGGAAATTTGGCAAAGAAAAGCAGCAATGGTGTTGATTATCGCAGGCAACAGGAGGCTTCTTGAGGCTCTTTCGGATTCAATGGCTAATAGCATCCCATGCCTGGCACGAGCAAGCCTTGTGACTGTATGCTGGATGGGCATTGGTCTCCATTCCCTTGGGGATACACACCTAAAATTTAAGGCATGCTCAGTCCTCATGACACAATTAGTAGAATCCTTGAATTATGACAAGCCTCTCGAGGAAAGAATTCTGGCATCATTCTCATTACTCAGCCTTATCAAGGGTACAGGTAAGAGAATTTCCATTGATTGTAGCTTGAAATTGCACCAAATGTCTCGTTAAATCAAATGTTCTTAACAATTTTCTTGTACTGCCCTTTTCTTTCAGATTATTTTCCCAAACCATTGCCAACAGATAAAGAGCTTCTGAGTCGACTTTCAGAACTCTCCCAAGTAACATGGACAGCTGAGGAGCTTATTTCTATTATGACAAACAGTTGGACAGATTAATGAAGAAATTTAACAAGATGATTAGCATTTAAGTCTCAGTTTGCAGTAGAAGATTTGGCAGCTACCACAGCCCCTGCTTCTTCAGGCGAAACTCCAGGTTGAGGAGTTACTCAGAATGCTGCCAAGATATCAGTACCTTTGGTTTCGTATTCAGGAGTATAGTATGTCAATTGTAAGCGTTTTCTACTTCATTTGAATGCATATACGTGCCAACTTGATCTCGTGTATTGGTTTTGAAGGAAATTTTTGTTCTAATAAGGGTATTGTGTGTCCTTTGTGAACGCAGTTATGTTACTGATTTCATCATTCTGTAAAATAGAAATTTCCCTGTAAATAGATTAGTTATATTCTTCGCTAAAACTTTTGTATACTCTTTCATCTCTGCTCGCTTCAAGTGGAAGATGCAGCCTGGAAGATGGCTTAAGGGAGAGTATTGATAAAGTAGAGTAAATGTAATAGCCAAATTCTGCAATTTAAGATCCAGTTTTTGTATTATCGTGTGAATGTAAATATCCAAATCCTTCAATCAAATCCCTGAATCTACAATAGATTTAGATATACCTAATGCAACAAATTTTGTTCAATTCAAATTCTAACAAGGAGCGACTTCGTTTGTCTTAAACAATGTAGGTTCATTAAGTATATTAGAACGTGAGACCCCACCCCAACCTTTCCGTTTGGATCATACCAACCCATGTCCCAAGCCTTTTAAAATTGTGCGCATAGTTGTCCAAAAATAATTGTCCTCCTCCTCCACTTTGAGTTCATAGGGTAAATAGCACAAAACGTCCTTACCTTTCAATATTATTGTGCAAAACGTCCATACCTTTCATTTTTTGGCATTTTCACAATTACCTCCCACATTTCATTGCGCAAAAGGTCATTTTCAACCATTTTTCAATAAAATGACGATTTTACCCTTCTATTCAAATGAAACAAAAATAAAATAAAATAAAATAAAAAATAAACAACTAATTGCAATCATAGTTATGAATTTTTCAAAATATTACAGATAAGTCCTAAATTCATTCATATAATCTTGCACTCTGGGGTTCCCAACCTTTCCGTTTGGATCATACCAACCCATGTCCCAAGCCTTTTAAAATTGTGCGCATAGTTGTCCAAAAATAATTGTCCTCCCTCTCCACTTTGAGTTCATAGGGTAAATAGCACAAAACGTCCTTACCTTTTAATATTATTGTGCAAAACGTCCATACCTTTCATTTTTTGGCATTTTCACAATTACTTCCCACATTTCATTGCGCAAAAGGTCATTTTCAACATTTTTTCAATAAAATGACGATTTTACCCTTCTATTCAAATGAAACAAAAATAAAATAAAATAAAATAAAAAATAAACAACTAATTGCAATCATAGTTATG
>CAIGRP010001993.1:0-12372 GCA_903798385.1 Fraxinus cuspidata
GGAAATGGAACGGAATCATTTTCTTCCTATTTCCACCCGAGATACTCAACTAAGGCAATCTCTCAAAAGTGGTATATGTAAGCGTGGGATCAATATGTTGTCCTAGGTGGCGCTCATTTTACCCTGAATCCTTCCATATTTGGTTATAACTTGCATGTGGGTAGATGATCACCATATAGAAAGTTTCTTGATGGACAAGGCTACCGTTAAATATAGCGTGTTACTCATCTATTGATTTGGTCTCATTTTTCTTATCACAAACGGTGGTAAATAAAATTTCAGCCATGGAAATTATGACTTGGAATACTAGTAAGAAAATTATACTCTTCATATAAATTTACGAGGAAGGGACTAACATAGACTAAGGCCTTTGACTTAGTTGAGACCGGGCTACGACCTCTTTTCCTTAAAAAGGGAAATTGAATGGAATCAATTTCTTCCTTTTTTCCATCCCAGATACTCAACTAAGGCAATCCCATGTTGTGCCATCCAACTAAACTTTTACTCGAAAGTGGTATATATAAGCGTGGGATCAATATGTTGCCATAGGCAGCACTCCTTTAGCCCTAAATTTTGGAGAGTTTCTTGATGGACAAGGCTACCATTAAATATGGCGTATCAGGGTATCCATTGATTTTGGTCTCATTTTTTTTACCACAAATGATGGTAAATAAAATTTCAGCCATCTAGAAATTATTTTTCTCTTTTCAAAAATATTAATTTTGCTCAACAAAATGAATACGAAAGCTGATCATCTATAAGTAATACTATCAAGATATTTTAATAATATATCATATATTTTATTAAAAAGGTTGTATTATTAGAGAGAATATTTTTAAACTATATTTCTTTTTACTATCCAGATATTTCTTTTTAGAATATTACAAATGTCTAAACTCAAGTATGTTGCAAAAATCAAGGATGACTTGTGACCATGGGTGAAAGGCTAACCAAGATTGGATATAGCTGGTTGTTTACAAAACCTTTTCAGTAGTATATAATATCTTCAGCATGAGGTAGATGGTCTTACTAAGAACTTTTTTGAATATTGTTATGTCTCAACCAACATGATATGCCACGTGGCTGCTAGCTGAATAAAATGCTAAGCAAGCACCTTCGCTTCATCAGCACCGCTTTTCCTATCTAGGACGGATATACTGCAGAGCGTATTGCCTCACTACCCTCTTATATGAGGCATAAGGAGCACCGCTCATTGCCTCATTAAGTCATCATGTTGTCTTCCGAGATGACATAAATCTTAGCAACTTTGTCACATCACCGCTTCGAGGCGTCCAATAAGGACCAAACCCTTAGCCACACCAAATAGGCATTCTAATTTCGAGACAGTTTGGATCTCAGCCCTAATGCTTTGAACAAGTTGCAGTCCATAACACCTTGAGTCATCTACAAAAATGATTGATATAACATCTCTGTAAAGATCACCTTTAGTCACATCCCTATTGTTTTGCCTGTGGGAGATTGTGGGAGGTCAGGGTCTATGATGGCTAGAATGTGATAGCATTGAGCTTGAGAGGTAAGCCATTGATATGAAGCCACGTGACAAGCATTCAAGGGCTCTCATCTAGTGCTCGCTGGCCTATAAATACTCAACCTTTGTGTGGAAAGAAATATTGAATCAACTCTTAACCCAAAACCTTTGTGGTATAATCTAAACTTGACTCCTATATTTCACTTCTTTTATGTTTCTCCCATACCTAGTTCATTGTCTATTGTTTGAATTGAGTTTTGAATTGCATACGATCGTTTCACCCATCTTGGAGCGACAACTTGTGCCCCTAACTTATTTGTTCAAGTTTGGAGGTAACCTACATGTGGTTGTATTTGTTAAGTACATGTCATATAGTAAATTTATTAAGACTACATGAAGGAAAAGAAAAGGAATTATAGATGTTAGAATAATGAAACAACAATTATACGGAAAAAAACCCCCTATTGGTTTGCATTTCAATTTTGAATTTAGAGGTTTTCTTTTATTTTCCATTTTGATGGTCTATTTTAATATTGTTGAAAATGTGTTTAGTTTGTCATTTTTAAAACTATTTTTCAGAACACACAACTAAAAATAGCGCTTTGTTTGGAATTTTGAGGAATTGTTTTATACATCTTGTTCCACGAGTTTGATTATTTCGGGTCCATTTGATTGTAATGATGGAATTTGAGTGGAAAGAAAATGAATTTCACGGAATTGAATTGCCTAGAATTCATTTTATTGGGAATTGTCATTAATTGTGTTTGATCGATATAATTTTTCACATGAAAAATAATGAAATTTTGGATCTTTGGGTGTTCGTTTGACTTTGTTTTTATGAAAATTGTCAGTTAAAGAGATATAATTTGTTACAATTTAGAATAGAATTCATTCCAAAAAAAAAAGTAGCATGGTTTCCTTGAAAATCAAGAATTGGGAAAAATGAATTCCATGAAAAATTTAACCTACCAAATAGCCTAAAAGGTAAAAAATGGAAAACGAATTCTAACTTCCCTATAAAATTTCATGCTATCGAACGGGCCTTTAGTGAAATAGAACAATTTAATGCTAATATATTATCAAGTAATATATTCATATTAAATTTTATAATATATTTCGCTATAAAAGTAAAATACAAATAAATAATAATTATCATTTTTCATTTAATAATTTTTTCAGAAATTTTAAATAAAATAACCATTGAACTATTTTTTATTTTTATATATTTTTATATATTTTATTTTTTATTTTTTATAATTATAGAATTTATATATTTTTTATATTTTAGAATTTTATATTTTTTTAACATTAGATTTTTATTTTTTTAAAAAAAATCATTTAAATAAAATTTTATTAAACGTTTTTTCAGGTGTTTTTAGTATTTTCAGTGTTTCATTGCAAATATTTAAAACATCAAATCTATGTTTCAACCTTTATGTCATTAATATTATTTTGAAAAATGGATTTTCAAAAATTCAAGCAAACAAGTTTTGAGTGTTTTGAAAACTTAAAATGAAAATTAGAGTGAAAATTGAAAATCAAATGCCCTTAATATTTGATGTGACTGATTAGACTATTTCGGATCAATATTGACATGAATTATTACTGAGAATATTTGTTGAAGACCAAAAAAAATTATTAGTGTAATACTTTATCATGTGTTACTTGTTATCATACTCTATAAGCAAGCATATCTTAAATAGCTAAATTTGGGACTGTATTTTCTTTCAATATTATTGTACAAAACGTTGTAGCCTTTAATTTTTTGGCATTTCACTCTTATTTTCACATTTCTTAGCCAAAAAGTCATTTCATTCACTTACCGTCAATTGTTCAGTTAATTCAATACAAAAAAGCAAGGTAGTTAACACAAAACATCCACATCTTTCAATATTATTGTGCAAAACGTTATTACATTTCATTTATTTTTGACATTTTTACCCTTATTTCAACATTTCATTGACAAAAACTTCATTTCATCCACTTACCATCAATTGCTCCGTTAATTCAATACAAAAATCAATTTTCTTTCAAACACCAAGGGTAAAATAGTCTCAATCCATTTAAGCCTTTCTTCCCGCCTTCAAAATAGTTATTCCATAAAAAATAGTAACGTGAATATGAAAATAATTCATAAAATTATTATATTAAATAAAGAAAAATGGCATAAAGAACATTGTGTTTTACAACAATGGCTACTGTAATGGTGTATTACCGATAAAATTTAGAGGGGTATGCTAGAGATTCAGATGAATGTAAATTTGCCTTAGAGCATCGATGGATGATTTCATTAGGGGCTCTAAAAGGGTGACTGGGTTGGATGAAATACAATATTCTTTGTCATTTTTCTTTTATTTAATGTCATGTAATAATTTAAAGTTATTTTCATATTCATGTTAAGGGTAAAAATGTCAAAAAATGAAAAGTTGTAACATTTTGCACAATAATATTGAAAGGTATAGACTTTTTTTTTCTAATTACCCTGACTTTTTGTATTGAATTAACGGAGCAACTGACAGTGAGTGGATGAAATGACCTTTGGCAATGAAATGTGAAAATACAAAAAAATAAAAAATAAAAGGTTAAAATGTTTTGCACAATAATATTGAAATGTATTGACGTTTTGTGCTAATTACCATTTTCTAAATATTGAGGGTAAAATGTGTGCATCCACTTTATATGTTGGCCGTTTATTTTTGTTGGAAGATATATATCCAACAAAGTTCACCTTTTATGGCATGCATTGTGCGCCGTAAATAATTCCTTACGGTGTACAGCAACACGCTATATAAAGCAATGCTGTAAAAAGTGTGTCACTTTTTATGGCATGCAGTGTACGCCGTCTAGAGAACGCCGTCATTATCTTTTACGGCGTTCAGTGAATGCATACCGTAAAATGTTATATACTTTTTACAGCATGCCTCTGATCAACGTAAAATATATCATGAACTTTACAGCATGCTTAATAGCACGCCGTTATTACCTTTTGCGGTGTTCAATGAATGCATGCGGTAAAATGTAATATACTTTTTACGGCATGCCTCTGAACGTCGTAAAATATATAATGAAATTTACGGCATGTTTAGTAGCACGTTGTAAACATCAATTTAATTTTTTTTTAAATTATTTATTTGTTTTATTACCAGCAAACCTATAATACTTACAAAATAAAATTAATCAATAAATAATCAAGTTTTCATTGTTTCGATAAACAGAAATATCGAAAACAGTTCAATACAGTATGTCAATGTAAAATTAATCTTAACAATTCTCAAAAGACTACTACTTCAAAAATATAAAATGATTAAACCATATAAAAGTTAACTTCTTTGACCGAGAATTTAGCTATCCCACAAAATATCAACTACCTGCACACCACAAAAATAATAAGGGTATAATTAATAAACTTAGAGTGAGCATGTAAATCAAAAGTATATTAATAAATATATTAACTTTTATCTAATCAACATAGTACATATGACAAATAATTAATTGAGTATATTATCAGTAAAACTATCAAGAGAATTTGATTAACATACGAGCTCTAACAAAAATTCACCAATAAATACCATACCTTCCAAAAAATGATTAAGAGTACAGCTATAATACTGATATATAGAGCCATAAAACTTCAAATGTTGTCATGATATCAAGTCATTTTATATAAATAATCATCTTGGCAACCAAATAAAAATCTGATGTTCAATTCAAATAAACCATCAATTTCTTGATTTTAGACAATTGAGACTGAATGTAAATACAAATGAGATTAAAATAGAAAAGAAGTTAAGTATACCTTTGTTATGATTACAGTAAATCCACTTCGATGTACCTAATTGGCCATGTAATTGTACTTCCTAATGCATCTTCAAGAAAAAAAGGTCAGATGATATAAGCTAACATTATCAATTATTTCATTAACTCAAACTCTCCAACATTCATTACCAAGGGACAATACTAACTCCCACAGGGGCAGCCCAAGGTAATACTATGTTCAATTCACATTTCACGGTGCAATTCAAAAATTACAAGGCAAGACCATATTACTATTTCCAGAAATTGTGCAATTCACACCTCACAAATCACAGAGTAAGCAAGCAACTCACAGACATCACAGAGGCTGCAATACTGGAAGTCTGGTAGGAAAATCAATTGAAGAGCAATGTGTAGTCTTCGAGCAATTGAAGAGCAAGGTGCCAATTTCTTGTGTTAAAAGGAAAAAAATAAACATTATTACAATTTACACAAAATAAAAAAAAAATTAGAAAAGGAAAACGAGTATAAGCTTATAGTCAGGGCTTTACCTAATCACTTTCTTCTTCTGCTGCTGTCGAAGATTAGACGGCGGTCGAGGCCCAACGGAGCAGGCAAGCAGCAGCAAGTGTGGCGAGTTGCAAATTCGAGTATCCGACAAACCAATCACCAGGCGTGGCGAGCTAGGAGCAGCAAACAAAATCGAATGGCGGATGCAGGGGCTAAAAACTGAGTGGCGGGAAGACTAAGGAGGAGACGGATACTGATGTAGAGGACAGAGGGTCGGAGGCGGAGTGGAGGCGTTGTGATTGCGGGTCCAATTTTGTGAAGCGGAGGCAGGATAGTTGGGTATTTGGGTAATTGGGTAATTGGGTTGGGCTGGGTATTTGAATCTGTGATATGGGTATTGGGTATTTGAATGGTATTGGGCTAATGGGCTTAAATTTTTGGCTAATGGGCTTACATTTACAGCATGCAATCAATGTGTGCCATAAAATTTAATTTTATATGGCATGCCGTTAATGTATGCTGAAAAAAAAATTTAAGGCGTGCGATCAATGTGTGACATAAAATTTTACTTTTTTACGACATGCCATC
Source organism: Fraxinus cuspidata (assembly GCA_903798385.1). Lineage (NCBI taxonomy): Eukaryota > Viridiplantae > Streptophyta > Magnoliopsida > Lamiales > Oleaceae > Fraxinus > Fraxinus cuspidata. The sequence continues at coordinate 6,341 of CAIGRP010001993.1, forward strand.
TATGTATGTTGTAAATACTTTTAGTAACTGAATTATTACGGCATACATTTAAGGCATGTCGTAAATAGTCTATTTTTACGTGGCATGCCGTGTATTCACGCCGTAAACGTGTGCCGTAAATAGTAACATTTGTTGTAGTGTATATCTACTAGATGGACAAAGCATCTCCAATGGTAGTGTAAAATGGTGTGTAAATTGATAACTTTCAAACTAGTTTTACATCCACATTTATATTCCGGTAGATCTAAATTCAAATTTTGATTCAATGATATTATCTAAATTCACTTTTTGTTTCTTAAGGATGTTAAAAAATATATAAATTTACATCTTTTTTTGTATTTTTCTGTCAAAAATACAATTTACATTTCTTTTGTATCCCCATTGGAGAGGTTTTCGGCCACTTTGAAAATCTAAATCACAATTTAGATCTATTTTACGCCACGATTGAAGATGCTATCACATATTAGATCTATTTTATGCTACGATTGAAGATATTGTCATGTGTGACACTTGCAACATGAAGTTTGTGATTTAATAGTTATAATATTATACTCATGAGAACAAATTGCAATAGTACTTGTATGTAATATGCCAAATTTTGATTATGTGCGCTCCTTGTTACAATTGAATTTTGGTAACGAATATGTAGGGTTTGAATCACCATTTTATATAAATATTAGGGTTTGGTTTTTTCGTTACGGAGAGAGGAACTCATCCAAAAATAGACGTGTGGAGGGGGGGGGAGAGAGAGAGAGAGAGAGAGAGAGAGAGAGAGAGAAAGCAAAGGCCACTTTTATAGGAGAGATTTAGTGAACAATAATGAACCAGTTAATGAATAGTGACTAAGGGATTGAAGTGTGAAAATGAGTGTAACAAAAATGAATAGTAAACCTCTGGTTCTCTCGTTTAAGAGGAAATGATTTAGTTTGGGCTCCTGAACAGTAATAACCAGCCCATCAAAATTGACAAACCAGTTCTAAAAAGTCAATTGTGAAAAGGATGAACTCAACTTTGAACGGTAACTATTAATAGTCTTTTAAGACAAAAAGAAAATTATATATCTACACACACTAGAAGGTAATAGTTATTGCAAAGTTTGTCTACTATCATTATATTTAGATAATTATACCAATAGAAGGAAAGGGTTTAAACAGTCCCATCATGACACTCCATTTGTCACCTGTAGCATGATTAGAAAAATGAATTCCAAAGCCAAAAAACCTCCAAATCGAAATAGAGCAAATAGTTAAGATGATATTAAAGAGACGCTATGATGAAAATAAAGAGATTCAGGTACCCTAATAATGTGAAAATAAAGAAATATCAATAAAAGTTATGTCACTTGAGAAAATAGAAGGAACCGGAAAGAATTGTGTCCCTCATTTTAAACTTATATGTAAGTTATTATTATAATGAAATAAACACGAGGATATTATCGTTATTAAAGTATCTCCAATGGCATGGGTGAACCCTCGCACTGAATTTTGGGCCACCTCCACAACCCACGTTTTTTGAAGGGGGAAAAAAGGTATAAAATGAGCCAAATAATTGGTCCAATCTTATATAACAAACCATTCACATAATCCTTCCTTAATCCTTAACACAATCAGCTTACTGCCGCAGAATGTTTGGCCACCCATTTCCACCTTTACACTAACACAACTATCAGTGTGTGGATTAATTTAATATAACTATTAAAAAAAATTCAAATTAGCGATTGGGCCAAATAATTTATAGTTGTGCCTCTAGTCTTTCAATTTTAGAACAAGTGTTGGATAGTGTGATTAATTTAAATCCGTCTATTATGCTTTAGCCCCTGTTTGGTATACATTCTTTCAAAATAAACATTTTCAAAATTATTTTCAACCACACATTTTTCAATAAAATAATATTTTTCATCGTACCAATAGTTTTCCTTACTTTATAACCACATATATTCCATCATAACACTATTTAAAATACATTCTTTCCTTAATAATATCAATCAAACACACTCTTTGAATCTTAATTAGTTAATTATGCATTTTCTTTATCTTAAATTAACACTTGTTTATTTTATATTGAAAATAGGCATAGAAAGATTTTATAAAAGGAAATCTCTTGATGATGAGGATGGGAAAAATGTTGATGATGAGAATCAAGAGATGTCATATAGACACAATTTTGATGTTACACGACTTTCCATCGATATTGGATTAAGGACTCCAATCTTGAATTACAATGCTAACATTTAAGATCAAATTTCAACAAAATATATGCAAAAGGTTCTTGTCAGCCTTTTAACTCTTAATTTAAGGAAAGACAATTTGGTGAAAAAAAAATTTAGATGATTCAATCATTCTTGATTTAACGAGTTTGGTAGTTGGTTGGAGTATAGTGTGGCAAAAGAGACAGCATTTTGCTTGTATTGTTCTCTTTTCAAAACAAGTAGTGGGAAACAAGGTGGAGGCCACATTGGTAGAGGATTCACGTATTGGAAAGATAAAAAGATGCTTGCTACTCATGTTGGAAAGCATAAAGTTCACATAATTAAGCTCGCATTAAGTGTGAAGTTTTAATGAATCAAGACAACACATTCAATCGGTTTTCTTGAAGCAGTCAGAACAAATGCGAAATGAATATCGTTTCCGTCTTATTGTATCTATTGATTGTGTTCGAGTTTTGTTGCGACAAGGGCATTCATTTTGGGGTCATGATGAATCAAAAAATTCTCTCAATCCAAATAACTTCCTAGTCTAGCTATAATTTTTGGCTGATCATAATCATAAGGTTAATGCAGTGACATTGGAAAATGCTCCTCAAAATCGCAAATTAACATCACTTAAGGTACAAAAGGACATTGTAAATGTTTGTGCTACTGTTAGTGATTCATTATTTTCTATTTTAGTTGATGAATCTCGTGAAGTGTCAACAAATGAACAAATGTCAGTTGTGTTACAATATGTGAAAAATGGACTTGTAAATGAACGTTTCATAGGTCTTGACCATGTATCCAGTATTACAGTTATCTCACTCAAAGTTGCTATTGATAAGATATAATTTAAGCATTTCAAATTTGAGGGGACAAGTTTATGATGGGGAAAGTAGTATGCAATGTTAGTTCAATGATCTCAAATCACTCATTTTAAATGAGAACCCTTGTGCATTTTATATTCATTGTTTTGCTCATCAACTTCAACTAACTCTTGTAGTTGTGGCAAAGAAAAATATACCGATTACTATTTTCTTCTTTCGTGTGGTTGCTAATGTGGTAAATAATGTTTGAGCATCTTCTANATTCATTGTTTTGCTCATCAACTTCAACTAACTCTTGTAGTTGTGGCAAAGAAAAATATACCGATTACTATTTTCTTCTTTCGTGTGGTTGCTAATGTGGTAAATAATGTTTGAGCATCTTCTAAACGTTGTGACCTTTTTCGAGAAAAATGATTAAACATTACCGTTGAGGCATAGGGAAATTGTGATATTTTAAGTGGACGAGACTTTAATCAAGAAACCACTCTTAAGCGTTCAGGTGACATACGTTGGGGGATCTCATTATAATTTTTTGGTCAACCCAACTAGCATGTCTATAGTTGTTATTGATGTACTTGAAATTATTGTTAAAAATGGATCTAGTACTTGTGACAAAAAAAAGAGATGCATTCAATTTATTGGAGTTAGTACAATAGTTTGATTTTGCATTTAATCGCCATTTAATGAAAAGTGTCTTGGGGATTTCTAATGATTTGTCAAAGGCATTGCAAAGAAAAGATCAAGACATTGTTAATGCAATTGACATGATAAAAGTTTGCAAAGAACGACTCGAACTTATGAGAGATGATGGATGTGATTCTTTCTTGCAACAAATTATTTCTTTTTTATCAACATCATTATATTAATGTTTCAAATATGGATGCTATGTTTATGCATTATGCACATGGTGGTCGCCATTATCGTAATCTTCCACAAATTACTAACTTGCATAACTTTAAGGTAGATTTATTCTATGATATCATTGATATGCAACTTTAAGAATTGAATAATCATTTCTCGAAGGTAAATACTGAATTACTCATTTGTATAGCTTGTCAGTGTCTACAAATTTCGTTCTCTACTTTTGATAGAAGCGCTGAGTTTTATTCACAAGATTTTTTTAATAGTAGATCTCTTTTCACTGGAAGATCAACTTGATAATTACATTTTGACATTCTCTTTAACAAAGAGTTTGAAGAATTGAATGACCTCAGCGCTCTCGCAAAAAAATTAGTTTCGACAAATAAGAGTAGAGCATATTCACTGGTTTACAAGATTTTGACTTTGACACTAATTCTTTCGATTGCTACTGCTACAGTAGAAAGAGTACTTTCTGCCATAAATATTGTGAATGATAGATTGTATGATTGGATTAGAGATGCGTGGATGAATGATAATCTTTATTGTTTACGTGGAGAAATATATATTCTTAAAAATTAATAATGCAGTGATTGTACAAAGATATCAAAGTATGACAACACGTAATAAGATATTTTATTTTTTAGTATAATGTTTTTATTTTTTGTACATTTACTAATATCACCCGTACTGAAAAAACTTTCGTGGCTCGTCCCCGTCTAATGATGTCTAAATTAAATTTAAATTGTGATTTGGATTTTCAAAGTAATTGAAAACCTCTTCAATTGAAAGATGCAAAGTGCTTTTTTTGACAAGGAAATGAAAAAAAAAGTATAATTACATATTTTTTTAGATCTATTTGTGGGATCCATAAGAGACAAAAAGCTACCAATTCACTACTACCCAATTTTTTTAAAATCCTTTGAATGGAGTAGATTTAGATCCATCGACTTTAAATATATCAATTTACGTTCAATTTTACATCACCAATAGAATGTTAGCTTTCTTCCTACAAAAAATAAAAACAAAAAAACAAAAAACCTCAGTTTTAATCTAAGCTAGACTTGCTACTCCCCATGGATGACAAGCATATCCGTTTTGCTGGCAAGACTTGGCGTGGGTTGGGTTGGATTGGATTGGTTTTGAATTCAAACAGAAATCAATTCATTCACGGTTGAAACTCAACTCAACCCAAACCGATCAAACTCGAGTTGATTTGGATTGATTGGTTTGGACTTGAGTCCAATTCAAGTTGAACAATTTTTTTATGGGCCCAATGGTTGAGACCTTTTACGTTGAATTTGAATAATTTTTTTAAAAAATTTAATACCATTTCAATTTGGACCAATTTCAGTTACGTTAAAAAAAGTGATTTGTAAGGCCTTAAGTCGATTGAGGTTAGATCAATGATATGTGGGGTTAAGTTCCATTCCAATATGACGATATAAATGAAAAATATTGTAAAACATGTTGAATATATTATAGCACGATCAAATTAAATACATATTAAATCAATTTAAATACATGTTGAATACTTGCATATTATACTTATTGAATAAAATGAATTCAATATAAATACTAAAAATGTTAGATCATTCAAACTCAATACAAAATCACATTCTTCAATCCAAGTGTTTAGTAAAAAATCACGTTAAAAAATTGAGTCGAAAAGCTGAGGCACGAGCAGCAATGAAAAGCGGAAGAGACAAGAGACATAAGAGACGTGAGACATATTAGAATTTTGATAATTAGATTTTGGGTTTTGGTTTTAAGTACTAATTTTTTTAAAAAATATTTTTAATTTATTGAGTTGGGTTGTGTTTGATTGTGTTTTGATAGATGACCCAGAATCAAACCCAACCCAACTTAAAATTTGATTTTTTTAGTCTGAACCCAATTCAATTCAATTGAACTAAAACATCAATCCAAATTGATTGATTTGAGTTGGATTGATCGATTTAATTTGTGTGGATTGATTTTTGTCCAGCGACATCGTCGGAATATCATACCGTATTCAAACAGTTCCTGACGTGTCCCAACAAAGCTAATTGTAATCCACTTACAAAACACCCTTTTTCTATTCAATACTATACAAAAAGGGATGTATTCAATTGAGACTTTTAAAAACTTTTTAGGATTTAAAAAGTTTAGAGATATTC